>JAJHUR010073995.1:0-53951 GCA_027495735.1 Lutjanus campechanus
TTTTAGATGAAAATATGTTCGCACAATAATGACCTCTCTGGAGAGTCTGTTATGTGTCCACTTCTCTCTCTCTCTGTCACACAGGGACAGTGGAAATTAATAAACATCATGATGTATACACACACCAGAGTCAGCCAAGAGGCTATTTTTCACCTCTAGTCCATGAACAGATGTTACGGGTGCATTAAAAAAAAACATCAGCTCTGGTTAAAGATTACTATATAACTCTAATTGTATATTGAATGTATTTGACCCACTTCGGACTATCTTCTAAATCTCTAATAACAGCCTATAGAATAGCCATTTACAGCCAGATTTACTATAACTCTTCTGGTAAAAAAGGAAAAATAAAAGCCAGAACAAACATGACACATTCTTAAACATATGACAAAGTCAGCTTCTAATGTCCACCTGTTGTTAAAGCCAGGGCACACTTGTGGGTCTCGATGCTAAGGGTCAACTTGATGTTTACTCAAATTTCACAGTGGTCACTTATTAACCAGCAGGTATGCCTAAAGATGATGAATGTTACGGATCCACTCACAAATCCTGAAAGTAACACCTGCTATCATTCACTACATTCCTCCGAGTGCTACTTTTAGGAAAGAGGGTAAGGTGTTTCTACTAATTTATTTCTTTTGCTATTTTATTGTCAGTTTCAGGCACGGTTTTTGCTTTCTGAGTAGTCTAATACATTGTAAAAAATACAGGAATTTAATGGAATTAACTAATCTTTTCTCATTAACTTAATGTAAATATACAAGTTTTATTTATTCAAATTAATTCAACTTAAAATTAGTAGTATTTATTTTCAGAACACATCAGAACTTACAAATGTAAGTTCTTCTAACTTGAAGTCTTTTGAGTTGAAATGGTTTTTTGAATGAATGCACTGTACAGAGTTCAATCAACTCAATAAAATAAGTTTCTAAAGAAACACAATCAGCATGCATTGTTTGAACAAAGTATGATGAAAACTTGCTATGTGTTTCTAATACACTTTATGATATGTCATGGTTGAGAAAATGTGAAGGGAAATCAAATTTGTTCGTCTGGGTGTTGGTTCAACTTAATATCTTAAGTTTATTGAACATGTTTTCTCAAGTACATCTGACTGGAAAAGTTTTTTATTATTATTATTATTATTATTATCATTATTATTATTATTATTTTACAGTGCAGACACCTTATTCAAATTTACCTGACTTTAACTTACTGATCTCCTTAAATATAAATGTATAAACACATTTTTCTATAACTACTTGATGCCTGTTACTGTCTTTCCTCCTCCTCGTCCAACAGGTTCTGACTTTAGAGGACATCATGTGTTCCTGAGCTGAGCACTGATGATGTCTTTCTGACATGCCTGATCATTGTGTTTCTATTAAACACACATGTCAGATACAGTTCCTTCAGTGAACAGACGGTACACACTTCAACACATACATACACATATACAACAACGCTTCAAATCACTGACACTCCCCCCACAAGCTGACCCATTAACATACAAACACACACTTTTCCTGGGATGATGATGTGCTCTCGTCTGCGTCCGTCACTCCCTCGCCTCTTGTCGCTGAGGCTGATGGGTACTGCGGCCTCCAGGACGGTGGCGGCCAAGCAGCCCGACCTTCTCTCATCGACTCTGGCCTTCAAGGATCCCAGTGCCTTCAAGGTGAAGAGTTGGGCTGAGCTGCTCCGAGCTCTGGGTGTCTTCCGCCTCTGCTCCTTCCCCGTGCTGGTTAACAACTGTGGGAAGGTAAGACTTGAGTGTGCCACTCATGACGTGATAAATGAAGAAAAATGACTTCAGTAAGATGGGCACATTTTCTCAAATACAGCTGAATTAATATCATGTTTATTTAAGTCGAAAAGTTAATTTGTTTTGAATCATTACGAAATTACCTCAACTTGTCTTTTCAACTTCAGTCAACTTAAAATTTTAAGGCAGCCCAGACACTAACTTTTTAAAGTTAAAACAAATAGTTTTAATTTAGATGAGTGAATGGAAGAAAGAGTAAGTGAGGCATGGACAGATATCTTAACACATGACAAAAATATACAAAGAAAAACAGGATTAAAGGTGAGAATGTGACCATGTGATACGCCGCTTCTGTGTCACCTCATTAATCTTCATCCTCCTCTCCATCACCACCTTCTTCTTCTTTCAGCTGATGTCGATAGCACGCACCCTGCTGGGGAGGAGGGGTTTTTCCTTGCTGCTTCGGCCCACTGTGTATGCCCAGTTTGTGGCCGGAGAGAACGAGAGTGAGATCTCTCGATCCATGGAGAAGATGAGTCTGCTGGGACTGAGGCCCATGCTGGCGGTGCCCATCGAGGAGGATCTGGGAGAAAGCACCGGGTATCACATATGATGTATTAAAGCTGGGTTAGGCAGTTTATTTTTGGCATCACTGGGAAAAAGTTCCATAATAACCTTTTGATGTATTATAATTCAAGTTGTCTGAGAGAAAACTAGACCTCTTGTCACCACCAGAGAGAAGAGATATGATGACAACATGGAGGCCATGTTGGAATGTGTGCGAATGTCCCACAGTAACGCCTGGAGCAAAGACCCCATGATGCAGCTGAAGATAACGGCCCTGCTCAGCCCGGAGCTGTGTGTAAGACAGTATTTTAGATCTCATCGCCACACATAATGTTTTCAGGAAAACACTCTCCAAGCTAACATATTTAATGTAAATTACATGTTATTATGCAAGGAATGTCAAGACATTTCACTTTCAAATACATTAAAAAACACTTCAGTGGAGGAGGGCCTTTAACATTTTATCTTTTAGGAAAAACAATGCTGTTATCCAGGATATATTATTTACTTTCTGTGTAATTTGGTCAGAAGGAATCCCATTTGTGAAACTTCCAGGTTTTTGAGGTCAGAAGAAAACCTTGACACACTGTGTGTTGGATCTGGGCCAAGCTGAATGTAGTCCAAATTCATGGGAAAAAAGATAAGAGTACACATTTTAGTGTTCGACATGTCCACAGCTGTTGCAGCTGAATGTCTCCCTCAGTAGTTCCCAGTGTGTCTCTCCCAGTGTGTCGTTCTTCTCACTGATGAGTCTGTGCTGCGTTTATCAAGGTGAAAATCACAACCCTCATCACACAACAACCGTACGACCTCAACCTCCTCGTCAAAGCTATGGATGGAGAGGTACGTCCACACTGCACCAAAATAACCCCGTTTGTCAGACACCTTCCTTTTCCACAGTTCATTGATGAAGGTGATTCTGCTAAATGAAATGTCCTTGTGTCCCAAACTTTCAGGCAGTCAGCTTCCCTGGTTTAGATGAAAGTGAAGCTGCCCATTTCCTCTGTGGCCTGCAGAGACTCAACAAAATAGCAGAGGTACAAATTTATATTACATGGAAAAACTGTGTCAAATTGAGATTGTTTTGGTATTCTGAGTTACTAAAATCATTGTGACTATTTTTAAGTTCCACTGACTGGGTTGCACCAGCAAAGGTTCTTGTTTGCTAGCTAGCTAAAATGTAAAAAGAAAAGTTATATTGTTTGCTACACACACATTAATTAATTAATAATTCTATTGTCTATATGGTTTGTTGGGTAAAAAGTTCACAAAAAGTTACATTGTTTGCTAACTAGCTAAATGGTAAAAACAAAAAAAACAAAACAAATGTTAGTTGTTTTCTAGCTGGCTAAAAACTTAACAACGTGACCTTGTTTGCTAGCTAGCTAAAAAAAAAAAAATGCTAGCTAATTTTCTTAATTTTAAACTAGTTTTAAAGTTTGGTGCAACATAATTTAAAGTTAAGTTGATTTAATCAGATTTAAAAAATTAATCCGTGTTGTTGGGTCCCGGCCAGTGTTTTGTTTTAATGCAGTAATCTTTATAAATCACAAATGTAGGCTATTAAAAAGACTGATTGTGTTTTTTAGGCGAGCGTGAACAAAGTCCAAGTCCTGGTCGATGCAGAGTACACCTACATGAACCCCGCCCTTTCTCTTGTCACCATGGCGATGATGAAGAAGTTTAACAAAGATGGCGCCTGGATTTGGAACACATATCAATGTTACCTGAAGGTAAATACCTTCAATTCTCTTCTGACAAAACATTTCCTTTAATTGCTCTGACTACTGTGGTTCATAAGTCTATGTGGGTATTTTCTCACAAGGAGACATAATCAAATAGTCCCCTCTCCTGTCTGTGTCTGTCAGGAGTCCAGGTCTCTCCTGTTAGAAGCTCTGCGTCTGTCCAGAGATGAGGGTTTCTGTCTGGGAGTGAAGCTGGTCCGAGGAGCCTACATGGATAAAGAGAGGAAGCTGGCTGAGAAAGAAGGTCGTCAGGACCCCATCCACCACTGCTGGGAGGACACCAATGACAGGTGAGGAGAGGAGGCAGCAATCACAACCAGGCAACCAACAAACTACATGAAACTGAACCTACTGAATCATTTTAACCAGTGCACCTGAATTTTAAAACCTGGATTAAAGTCAAGCATATTAGTTTTGTGGTGGGTGAAGGCTGACGTCCCCCTTGAAAACACACAGATCATTTTTTGAAATATGAACTTGACTCCAGCACATTTCATCTGTTACCTTGTGTTTGTGCAGTTATAACGGCTCACTGAATGTGATGCTGGAAGTCATATCGCAGCAACCTGAGCGCTACAGGATCATAGTCGCCTCTCACAACGAGGAGTCAGTGAGACAAGCTGCCACACGGTTAGTGACTGACAATCACATAAGGTGTCATTTACATTTTACTTTGTGGGTTTTTTGTTTTTTACTGATTGTAAAACTTTTAAACCACAGTTAAAACTTCTTCAAGGAACTTGAATATTTTGTTGATTATGGAGACCCCTGTGGATAAAAGGGGTAGTTTTCCACTGTAAAAACCTCAAAATATAAAATCATTAAAAATAAAATTACCCCTCTGTTTCTTTTTCACCAGTTTAAATGCTGCTCAGGGTAACTTTGCTTGGAAAAAATGTGAACAAAGGCTTGTTTTATCAGATTTCAAGGAAACTGACCTGGCAGCAGGCATTAATAAAGAAATATTACACAAGAGGGAGTGCTGCTGTACTGAATATCAGCACAGCTGTGATTCAGTTGTAGGTATGAGGCCACTCGTGTGATATTGCTTTATTGTTGCCTGCCATGGATCTCCATCAACCCTCAAGGCATGTAAGACTATACAGATAAAGGGCAGGGTCTCATAAGCGATGATTTGGAAAGATTATGTAGGACATGAGTCAACACATTGTCTTTTTAGGGAAATCCTGCATAGTATGCTTTTAAACTGTCCATCAAGGGACATAGGAGTGCAATACTAAATCAGGGCACCCAGGTTTTGTATTATTTCCATGACTGTGTGTATCTTCTTAAGGATGGAAGAGTTGGGGATAGACAAAGATGGAGGCTCAGTGTGTTTTGGCCAGCTGCTGGGCATGTGTGATCACGTTTCCCTCACACTGGGTAAGCTTTGCTTCAACACCTTTCATGACCTATCTTTGTCTTAATGTTTGGGTTAGTTTTTTCTCTTTCACTTTCCATCTAACATATCAAGCCATTTCCCCATGCCTCTCGCCTCTTCTCTCCAGCTAAGGAGGGTTATGCCGTCTACAAGTCAGTGCCGTACGGCTCAGTGGACGACACACTGCCTTATCTGGTGCGTCGCGCTCAGGAGAATCGCACTGTGCTGCAGGGGATCCGCAAAGAGAGGGACCTCCTGAGGAAAGAGTTCTTCAGGAGACTGAGGCTGAGGAAAGGCAGCTCATAGGCTGCTAGTAGAGGGAAAAGGCACTGGTGTGAGTTAGTGTAAACTCTGCTGCTAAACCACTGACCACACTCATTATTTAAGACTCCCAATCAGGAAATGATGTCAAAGAAGAAAGCCACATGGGAACACTAATGACCAAATAAACAGGAGAGAAGTTCACATCCATTACATACAATATATCCTTGTTGTTAAGTTTGTAACACCAGAGTTGTGAAAGCTGTAACCTGCTGTGTACTACTGAAGAAGTGAATGTAACTTGTGTGAAACTTGCAACAGGTAAAGTAGTTTTGATATAAATTACCTTGACATTTGAAATCACGACATGCAACAATATATGTTTTGTTAGGTGTAATGGCCAAATTGCAAAAACTTACATTTTAAAATTGTAATATTGCTGCTGTATGTTAAATATGTCAATATGTTTGTTATATACACCCATTCTTTAGAACAGGGACAAATTATGTCTTGCAAAAAAAAAAACACCTTTAAAAAGGATTAATACTAACACTGTAATATAAATTTCTGGTCAAAATGTATTTTGGAAGGATTTATATATATATGAAATATATGTCATTTATCAAACGTGTTGGTTTGCTTTATTTTTTTTAATGTCTAAACTTGCTGTGTGCTAGAAAACACCCTTGTCCCAGGTTTTCCATCTGATGGAGCTGAAGTCTATATTTATTAATTTAAAAAAAAAAAATAGTGACGAGGTCAGCCTGTTACAAGTTTAAAAGCCCAGAGTTTAATCTTTCAAAATATATTTTCCAGCACAATTGAAGATTAAAAATCAAACCCCCCTCCCAATTAAACTACATAAATCTATGGAATACTTATTTTCATTTTTGCCTGCTGGCCAAACCACTAAAAATCTTGGGAAACCATTAATGCTGAGAATCCACTGACAAGACAAGATTAAACTTGCTTATGAGCTGGTTAAGCTGCTCTGAAGCAACAGCTAATTAGTAACAAGACATAATGACAGTGGTGGTGATGACAGTGTCTGAGTCTGAACCTCACTCACGTCTGGCTGATCTGACCCATTTACCTTTTGTGGAGGTTTGATATCAGTAAAACACATCATTACATTAAAATAGGCTCAAACAAGGACTCAAACTGCCTTGGTTTGTTTGTGATTGTCCAGGCCCTTAACTCCCAGTAGCACTTTTATTCATGAAGAAAAAACTTTATTTTTGAGTTGCCTATAAAACCAAACAGCCCCTTTAGTTTGCATTTCATTAAACTTCTGACAGATATTACTCTGAATCGTTTCT
The DNA here is from genome assembly GCA_027495735.1 of Lutjanus campechanus. Lineage (NCBI taxonomy): Eukaryota > Metazoa > Chordata > Actinopteri > Lutjaniformes > Lutjanidae > Lutjanus > Lutjanus campechanus. Next base: position 7,039 of record JAJHUR010073995.1, read on the forward strand.
GTGCTGTCCATTACATTCAGAATCAGGATGGGATCCCCAGAGAGCAGTTCTGAGTTTCTGTTGCACAGAAAACCAGATGTATTTATATTTATGCAAAACCCATTTCAGGGCGATACTGTTATCTGCATCTTAAATGGTGGGATTTATCGAAGGAGGCTGTCTTTTGATGCTTGCAAAGAAAGAAAAATACTCAGAGGGGAAAATCCTCTCAAATAGGGGGTTTGAATTTTAATGTACATTTATTCTGGGGGTCCTTGACATGAACAAGTTTGGGAGCCCGAATTAATGCAGAAACGCTGCCTGGCGACCTGTAACAGTTGTATCTTCTTTTCAGGACTCAGATTTTCTTATACATGCTACTACAATTCAATTCAACCAGCCTGTCTGAGTTAAGTACATATGACAGAAGATGAATTGCCTCCTGAGGCATTAGCTATTGGAGGAAGAAAATCTCTGTAGACCACCCATAATCCATAATCCAGTATAAAGTCAAGCTCTCTCACAGCTGATGGCAGGTAGCGTTCAGTGTGGACGAGGTTGGGTTTTACATGATGTTTTATATGTCAAAGAAAACCCAAAACACACTTTTTATTATTGTTTATTTGAGTTTAAGCATACTGTAAGTCAACAATACTCAACATGTCTGTCGCCTGACTGTACTGCCACAAGCCAACCACACTGCACCGCCTTTATTATACAACTTTCTTTTAGCAATATTAACCTTAAAACTCTTCATATTAATCCAAAGAAGTTGGCCGTACTAAAGTATCACACTATGCAGTTGCAGTGAGAAGAGCTGCGTTAACTTTCAGCTGATTATTCAGGATCACTGAAAAGCAGTTTTGAGTCAAATGAAGGAGAACAGCAAACAGCCGAGCACAGAAACCCAGGTGATGGTTGTTGTTATGGAATGAAGACTAGTTCAGGTGTCGAGACTGAAATCCACACGTTCTGAGCTCAATAGTTGCTTTGGTTTTGATTTCTGTAGCCGCCTCGCTGGTAGCCGCCCTGTTTCTGCTGGTAACCACCTTTCTGATCTGTGAACATGCAGAGGAAAACATGATCATTAGAAGTGAAACAGACGATCAGTTGTCAAGTATTAAATTAATCGCCAACTACTCTGATAATCAACTAATCATTCCGAGTCCAATCCCATTGGATTCACCATTTTCTGATATTTTATGGACCAAACAACTCATCAACTAATAGAGAAAATGATCAACAGATTAATCGATGATGAAAATCGTTCGTTGCAGCACTAATGAACACCTACGAGTGTCCACGTGTCAGCATTTAATTCCACCGAACATTCTTTTAATGGTTTAAACATAATTTCACACGCCTACAAGGCTGTCATGCTTCTTCAGAGCAGCTTGTTTGATGGAAGGTGCATAACAATCACTGCAATTTTCAGAAATGGACCATCTGACATTCACACCCACTTGATGTAGTGGTTGTCCAGATGTATAGGACTGAGAGTTCGAACTTTTTTCATTCTTTACAGTTATTTGTCACTTTTTATCAAATCAAATCAGTTTTTGCAAATAAGTGCTAAGGCTTGGGCAATGTCAGAATCAGGGAAAATGGTTTGAAACAGCTCACCTGTCTTCACTTCAGTTTAAAGAACTAACATTGTTCATGCAGAGCTGGTCCATGTTGGGTTCACTTTGTTAATGCCACTTTATAAAAGTAAGAATTTAATAATTTAATCATTTTTTAAAGACCTGTCAAACACTTTTTAAGGACCTGTGGAAACCCTGTTAAATATCACATCTCTCTCCTCTCTATGACAGCCACCTTTTAAGTTAGCCATTCGGAACAACTATAAACACTTGATTTCCAAAGTGGTTGTATAACATCATGTACAAACTCGGTCTGTTCGAGCATAACATGCCCTCTATCCTTAACCTGACATTTTAATGGTTACTGATAAATTCAAACACACTCAGTCAGCAACACAGCTAAAAGCAGGAAGGAATAAAGAGCAAACAGCCTCTGTAGAGGATCAGAGGCATGTCAGCGTGGGAAGGTCATCGTGTGGTCAGATTTTTTTGTAGCCAAAGTGCCACTTCAATATGGCTGAACATACCTCTCTGGTAGGACTGCTTCTGTTGGTAGCCACCTTTCTGATCTGTAATGCAAAGAACACCCAGTTTCTAAAAAAGCACCAGTAAACCTTTAATAGCAACAGAGATGTTTAAACAAATATTTACAATATATAGACCTCATAGCCAAGTGCTTTAATGTGGCTTATGGTCACTGATAAACAGGGTGGATCTGAACAACATGCAAACATACAGTATATGGGATATATGGCATAGAGTGAAGTATGTTGTCTAAACTCACCTCTGTTGAAGTAGCCTCCGTAGACGCCTTGTTTGAGGTCGAAGACGCGCTCGTTATTCTCTACCAAGCTGCCCAGTTTCTCAGCCAGCTGCAGGGCCATGTTCTGCAGAGAGGTGGGCTCTGTGCGGTGCATCACCACCGTCTGTGTGGGCTGGTCCAGCGATGCCTGTTGGAAAGAGAACATTTAGAACACAAGCATTCTTTTACACGTATACAGTGCACTCAGAATATGCGTCCCCATTGGGGTTCTAAAAGCAGTTTGCAACAGGCGCCCCTCTTGAATGTTTACAATCAGCTCTACGCATTGTGAACAAATCAACAAGTCAACAGTTTGCAAAGCTGGGGTAGAGATGCATGCACAGAAAACCCCCCACATTTCTGGTCTGAAGGAAAAACACACACATATCCAAACACTCAGCGTTGACCTTTTCAAGGTGGTGGAACAAATTGGAGAGGGAGATCATGTTTGTCTAAAAAGTCCAATAGAAAACTTTTTATAAAATCTTATTTTTACGCAAAGAAGCCAAATGGCTAAAACGGTTTCACTCTTATCAGTGTGTGCACGGCCGCATGTAAATAGGAATTAGAGTGAAATATCCATTTTCATTAGCCGTGTCTTTTTCAGAGCTGAATATTTTGTGCATATAAACGTACTCATTGATTACAATTCCCTCCGACTCAAGAGCGAGGCCATGAAACTCACCATCAGCTCCTCGTTGATGATCATCTTGCTGATGATGCTGTGAACTGTGGGGATCTCCAACTCAAACATCTCGGACAGAGTCTCCATGCTGGAGGAAAGACACAACATCTTTAAAAACACTGGTTTTCCTAGTAAAAAATCTCATTTGAGATAAAATTGAGTTTAAACTTTGCTTGATATTATGTGGCTTGCATACACGAGTGCTTTAGCAGTGACTGTTGCTAGCTCTGTTCAAATGTGGCATGTTGTGTTTACCTGATGGAGTCGTACACGCTGCTGTATGTGAACAGGTAAGTCCTCAGTGACTCCTCCTGGATTTTCCTAAAATAAATGAAACAATCAGAAAAATGCAATGATTTTTTTGAACAAAATAACTGAATTGCTGGGTTAAATTACTGCATGACCTGAAATAATGTCCACCGTATAAATTGATAAAAAGCACTAATTTATACAGCACAAACTAAACTAAGTTTTAATTACTCAAATTTTAATTCCGTTAGATTAGATTATTGAACAAGTTATGTCTTAATAGTTTGAGAATAAATTGACTCAGGGATGTTAATGGTTTATTACTAACCTGACGAGCATCTCGCGTACTCGCTGCGTCTCAGGAAACAGGTCCCAGACTTTACTGTTCATCTTCTCATTGATGATGAATGAGTGGCAGGTACGCCAGTCTCCCATCTTCATGGCCTTACTGGCTGCCACCACGTGCTCCCTCATGCTCTCAGGCGGTCCTGGAGGACAAACGGACAGCTACAGTTAGCTCTTTACAGCAGTGTTTAATCTACAGAGAAACCAGAGGGGATGTCAGGTGACATGTTTCGTACCCAGCAGTGGCTGTCTCTCTCCCACCCTGAGCTGGTGGTGGAACTGCTTGCTGATCATCCTACGGCGGGCATCAAACTCATGGGCAGCCATGTAGGGGATCTCCAGCAGCATGGCAGACACCAGGTACACACACTCCAGCAGCTCCAGGTTGATGTGCATGTGGAATGGCACCTGTAAAGAAGGCCAAAGCAACGTTAGGATAATGTCATCAGGTTCTGTACAACCAGACATCAAGTCAGTATCCCAATTAATATTAACTGTTGTTAACTGAGTGACTTTTCTAGTCCAAACATAATCACATTTATGCTGCGCAATTAATATGTGCAATATTTATTCCACTATCTTGTGAATCTTTCCTGCTTGTATCCTGTGCAATTAGTCATTTTACAGGACAATATTATTTATATTTTACCTCAATATAATGCTGCAATAAAGTGCTACAACGTGTACAATTATCCATATATCTGTATGAATTAAAGTTGCACACACAATATAATTTTAGATTTTATAGTTTATTCTATTTTATTTGTATTTTCATTTATCACTCAGTTTTTCTACCTTTACTTTTGATCCTTGAGCTGCTGTAATGAGTGAATTCACTACGGGAGAAATAAATAATCTTATCTCAAAGTTGTCAAAATTCATCCTGAGAGGGACATGAATCATGTCAATCCATCAAACCATTAAGACATTTCAATCAAAACTGCATGTCAAACTCATGGTGATGTTATCGGTAAGATACAACCTCAGGGGCCAGTAATTCAAAACTTTCAATCACTTTTAACCTTTTTTCGCATCATTTTCAGATACGATCATTCTGATCAGGACAGTTCCATCTGTTGGTCAAAGTACTGTTTCATTGGGAAAGTCGTGAAAATATCAGTAAGTGCAAAACAGTTTGAGAATTGTTGCACATTGCACAGAGGAGGAAATGTGAAATTCTTGCTTTTGCACCAACCTGTTTCTGGAGCTTGGGGTTTTTTGATATTCCACTTGAAAATATTGTTTTTTTGTTTAATTTCTTATAGATACAAAAACTGGTGCAGACACACAGATACAAATGAAAGCATTTTTGTTGCATGAGGTTTGCAAGTGAAAAACATGTCTCAACCACTCGTTTGTGGTTGAGACAGGGGGTTAAAAAGGTCTTCTGTCACATCACATCAACGTTTCCCATTTATTTAGCAAACGTAGATCACCTCCAGCAGTGAACTAACATGATCTGGTTGACTGCTTATGTAGTACTTACTTGTCTTCTCTTTTCAATTTTCTCCTGTTCGGCGTTCCTCTCCTGCATGTTTCTCATGAGCAAACCCTGACCTAGGAGCTCCTTGGCACGGCCGGAGGACTGGATGTCCAACAGGGCATTGTGGGCATCTTTAATCATGCCCTGCCTGAATGCACAAATTCCAAGCTGCACCATGGTTCTGTTGTACAGGATCTAGATGAGAGAAAGCAGATATTAATTTATTTCTTTAGGGTTTCAAGTTTCATTTATTAAAGTTTGACAAAAACAACTTTGAATCCTGAAATGACTCAAATGGTGATCATCATAAGCAAAAGCTTAAAATCAAAAGCATACCCCTAAAATAAACAAGTCATTCATAAAACAAGTTAAGAGCACAAGTAATGAGAGAGTTCATGTCTTTTGGTTCATTGCTGTTCTCTTGTGTAGATGTGTGTGTGTCTGCCTACCTGTACGGGCGGGTCAGCGTGCTGGATGTTGTCCTGCAGGTGGCTCATCAGCATGAGGTCGCGGGCCTGGTACCAGCGTGAGTGCAGAGCGTGGTGGTAGATGTGACACAGGATGGCGCAGGTACGGATACGGTCAGTGCGATCCTTGGCGTAGATGAACTTGCAGAGACGATCCATGATCACAGCGCTGTCCTCCCCTTCGCTCTCCTCCTGGTCCTGCTCAGACTAAACGGCAGACAGAAAAAAACAACTCAGCACATCACATTCACTAATTAAGCTTTTGGCAAGATACTGTATTCATATAAACACACTCACAACCTCATACATTTCCACTTTATACAAAACTATTTGCTTTTGTCATACTAAAGACCTGTTGATGTACATCAAGAAAAGAAACTCCACTCTTTTTCTTGCCGATAGTCCGAAGTGTCTTTCTCACCTTGGTCTCTCCCTGGAGGCCGAGGCTGCGCCGGTGGGCCTTGTAGTCAAACTTGTAGTAGGTGTGCATGATCCTACGCAGGTAGATGCGGCAGATCTCCTCTGTGCTGCCCTTGTTCTCCATGTAGTTGAGCAGCCGGTCGACGATGCCACAAACCCGTCCTTCATCTTTCAGATTGTCAACATATTCTGGAGGAGGAGTGGAGAAGAAAGCAATGAGCCACAGGGAAGAACTGGAAACCACACAATTTTTCCAATTCTATGTGATAAACTTGGGCAACTGGCCTAATATATCTTCAAGTCCATCGCTGGTTGTTTTTTTTGGGGGGAGTGATTTTGTCATTTTATTTTGCTAATGGTCTGCTTCCAAGGAAGGAGCAAGAGATGCTGATGAGACACAGACTAATTCAATAGCACATTACACAGCCACTGAACTAAAGAATGAGTGGGAGGAACACAGCCTGTAGAGACAGAATATTTTCACATCTAGCTCAGTGAATTAAGGATTTATTTCAACCAAACCACAGTTTGTGATTGCTGAACTGCAGAAAGACTAATCAAGATGGTTTTGGTGAGTTTCATTTTGCTTCTGTTGTGTTTGAATTAAGTGTGTCTTATGGTGAGTTAACAAGGCAATTTAACTTGTTCTAGTTCAATAAGGGAGAAGAACTTTGATTCTGGAGGGCTTTTTTTCCATTTAACGAGTAAAAAAAGTATAAGAATATTTCCTTTTTTAACAAAGTGTAAATTTTATTTGTTCATTTATTGGATGTAGTAAACATGTATCACCCGCTGCTGGGCTGACAGAGGCTGGAAGGAAAAACTCAACATATTGTGCAACCTTCTCCATGATTTATCTTCACATCTGAAATGATAATACAAATAAATATAATTCTCACCTTGCGAGTGGGGATCAGTGTTCTGCATAATCTTGGTAAACTCTTCATCCATCCTTTCCACCAGTGTTAAGATGCAGCCACGCACCCTGAATGGCTGAAAAACAGAATAAAACAACAAATATTTATTTTTATTATGCTGCCATCCTCTATCTGGGTGTAGAAAACACAACCACAAATTATGCAGCTTGTGGAGAAGAAAAAATATTTCTATGTATGTTAAATGTATACAAATAATACAGACAAACATCATTCAGCAAAGCACAAACACAGACATAAAGACATGGTTGCAGGAATTCAGTTTTGGGATGGTCCACTTAAACAGAATAAGGTGCCACCCAAAAACAGAAGATGGACTACCTGATCTGTCGTGGCCAGATTCTCACTGTCCTCTGCAATGTTCTCCCCGATGAAGATGTTGTTGTTGTCAAAGAGGAGGTCCAGCAGCTCATCTATACAGTCCAGACACTTCTTCCACATATCAGGCTAAAAAGAAACAAAGTCAGAATGTATTTAAATTGAAAAAATCTTTGACAGTTAAAATATACCTTGCTGTATTTAATCATGTTTCTGCTGACACAGAATCTGATCTTTTGTAGCATCAAATATTATGAGGAATTTCAATGGGTCTTTTCTATCAACATATAAATATGCAAACTGGATCTTCATTTTCTTTTGTTCAAATTCTCTAGATTCAATTTTCAAAACACTGAACTTTAACAGAGACTGTAACATTTAAAAAAAAAAACCTGTTATCTACCTTCATGAAGGCTGCCAAGTTGGGGTTGTAGTCATACAGGGAGGCAATGATGTTGAACTTGATCTTGACCATGATACCTTGGCCCAAGTTATTCTCAGCCGCGATGGCGGCCAGAGCGTGGAGCAGTTCAATTTGGGCAGCCCTGTCAGAGGAAGCAAAAAAATGTAGTGGATATAATCTCAAATAAATTATGATAAATATGTAAGACAACAATGACTGTAACATTAAATACATAAAACAACTTACTTAAAAGGAAAGAAATTACAGATATGTGGTAAATAAGAGGTTCCTACAAAGCAACTGCATCGTCATTAAATTTCTATATGCGAATTGATGCAATTCTACGTTTGAATCTATGATATGTACGGTGATATTTTCTATTTAGTGGAATGTATGAAGAGGTGTTACCTGTCTGTGCCCTTTTTGCCTCTTGCTTGCAGAATCTCATTCAACTTCTTCACCACCACCGGCACGTTGATCTCTGTGCCTTTGGCAAACATCTTGGGCTTTTCCTAATGGAATGAATACATGACATGACCACATTATACATTTGTTTCTTTTGACTTAAGCTGTTCTTTACACACTCCTTGATTTTTTTTTTAAATCACCTACACAAATGTCTTTGATGGTCTGTCATGATACTCAATACCTTAATTAAATATATCAGACAACTGTGAATGTGTGAACTATCTATAGCTCCAGATTGTCGCAGTAAGTCTAGAAAGGAGTTTACCTTGACCATAGGAGCGCCTCCCTTCACCTTCTCCCAGCCTCCCTCAACCTCCTCTCCTCCCTCTTCCTCAGCCTCCTCCTCTAGCCGCTCTTTCTTCTTGGGCTTCTTCTTCTTCCCAAGCTTCCTCTCGGCTTTCTCACTATCCGCTCCCGTCCTGAGGATAGATGCACAGTGTGTGGTGGTAAATATACATGATACTATAAGAGGGAAAGCAACTGCTTGGCCTTCTTCAACTTACAACATGATTCACTATGGCAAAAGCAAAAAAAAGCAAAGCAAATTTGAGAAAATGCAACAAGCTATATTATATATGTATATATATATACTTTTTTTTAAAGATTTTTTTGGGCTTTTGCCTTTATTGTGACAGTGATAGCTGAAGAGTTGACAGGAAAGGGGGTAGAGAGAGGGGACGACACGCAGCAAATGAACCACAGGCGGGAGTCGTACCAGCGGCCACTGCAGAGGACTAACAGCCTCAGTACATGGGGCGCACGCCCTACCAACTGAGCTATAGGGGCACCCCAAAGAGCTATATTTTCAGTGACAATAATTAAAATCAAACTTGTACAGTGATTTTCTAAAAAGTAAATCAAAGTAAATCCATGAAAATCATCTATAACATTTTCCTTTTTGCTTTGCTATCATACATTTTCTGTTGTAAGCCAAAAACAAAAAGATGTGGAGAGAGAGACTCACTTCTTGAGGAAGTGGACGGCCAGGGAGGCACTCTTTCCCTCCCCTTCATCAGAGCTCTCACTGCCACTGTCAACAGTGTCTGAGCCCCAGTCTTCATCATCAACATCATCGTCACTAGAAGAGGACTCATCCTGTCAGAGGGAGAAAAACTCCAGCACATTAGCATCCTCTCACCAAGTAGTTCATGAGTACAAGAATGAAGTCATTTGCAGCAGTTTTCTTTCTGTTCTCTCAGTAGTTCATTCAACGGCCTCTTACCCCGGATCCTTTGGCAGTCTTGAGAAACTTGCTGGCATCTGAGGTCGCCTCTGGCTTTTTCTTTAAGAAAGACTTGGCTGTCACTCCCTCGTCTCCTCCCTCGTCGTCACTGTCAGAAGACGAGCCTTGTAGGACAAAAATTAGGGATTATTATTATTATTATTTTAAAGAAAACTCATGTACTTGTTCAATGTCACTATCATTATTATACATGTGATCTTACAAACAATTTGTTTTTCATATTTGCAGACTTTAGCACAAAAACAAAAGCTGCTATATTGCAAATAAGAGTAAAATGTTTCTTTGAGGTAAATTAAGACCATCTATCAGTGCCTATGCTGGCACTAGTATGAACAGTTCGTAGCTTGTTTATCTTTTTGTACATGCATTATGTTGACTTCACGTGATTGGGCATAACAGAAATATAAGCAGCAAGCTTACCAGAGTCTCCTTGCTCCTTCTCCTCCTCTTCATCTGCAGACTCTTGTGGGTTCTAACAGAGAGACAGAAGATATTGAAAATGTATTTTTACCCTTGTTTAACAAGGCAGAACTTCTTGATCCATTTTCATAAATAGACAAATTCACAGACACTCCACAGTCTGATTTGTCGGTCACTGAGCAGCTCAACTGGTACCTTGTGGTAGTAATGCTATCATATACAGATTCATGTTGCAGAGCTTACATCCTACCGCTGACTTCAATCTAGAAGTTTAGTTCATATCTCTTAACTAGCAAATTTTCTGTATGTTTTGAAGCACAGGGCCAGAGAGAGAAGGTATCATAACTTACCTCCTTGTATGCAGCTATTTCTGTTTCATAGTCTCTGTTGTACTTGCGGATCTTCTGACGGAGTGTGCTGAGGGCTTTCGCGTTGTTTTTGTTCATCTTCTTCTTGCCCTCTTTGTCCTCCCAAAGCTGAAAAGAAAAAAAATACTAATTTGTATTGAGCTGGAAAAGACTGAGAAATTAAACATGTCAGACTGCGTATTTTTGGAATTGCAGTTTAACCCTTTGACCTCTGACCTGGTTCAGGTAGTCTTCCAGGTCGGCCAGCAGACGAATATAGAAAGGGGGAACACCCTCTTTGTCCACTATATTCTTGCTTTTGAGGAAGGCTCGACATAACTGCTCAAACTCCTCCAGACATTTGGCCATGTCACGGATCTTCATAGCATTGCGGATAGTCTTGATGAGATTGGTCAACTCCTCAAACCTAAGATTTATGAGTTAACACACCAAAATAAAAAGTGATGAGACAATGAGCACAGTTAAGATATGCTTTAAAAGAGAGAAAGAGGCCACACTGACCTTTTGTCTTTGGCGCTGCGCACCACTCTCTTAGTGTCCTCCTCATCATCACTGAGAAGCAAAGACCTGTAAAAACATTTTGGATGCATGAGATTACAACACAAAGTGGAATGTGAGTCCTGATAATAGGATTTATTGTAAGTTAGACTGACTGCTTGAAAGTTGTTCCCGGTGCTTTAGGGGTGATCTCATCGGCGGATGAGGACTCCTCTGACTCGCTGTCAGACCCGGTAGCAAAGAAACGAGACATTGCTGAAGCAAGCTGCCACTCTGTAAAGAAAACAAAGTTATAAGCATGAGGAAAGTGATTACAGCTTCTGTCTACATTGGTGCTATATGAAATGTGAACATTTCCACTTCCTGTTATTGATAAGATATGAGTGAAACCTAAGTTTTAAAATAATCAATTCGTGCATTGAAAAATTTGTAACATTTGTAAAAAGTTAACTGTATATTACTTTTGAACAGGGAAAACCATCAAATTTGCAAATATATTACTTATGTGTAAAATTTCCCATTGTCTATTAATTTTCCAAAACTGTGAAAAAGTGGTTATAGGACAGTTAACGTTAAGTGGTTGTCATTGTTTTGCTACTTGCCTATGTTTATGTGCTTATGCACAGTATGTTTTCTTTGTTCATTATGATGTATTGTAATGTCATTGTTTCGACATTTGTCCTTATGCGCGTAAGTCTGTATTCTTTGTTGTTTTCATATGCAATGCTAACCTGCTAGGGACTGCAGATGAAAATTAGACTGTATGGCTAAATCTGCTAAAACTGCTCGAAAAAGCCGTAAAACTAAATTGTCAACAGACAACTGACTGTGGTATAATGCAAGTTAAATAATCACAATACAGATTGTCTGTAGTGCACAGCGTATGACGGGACACAAACTAGCTTGACGTTTTGTCAAGCTAGCTAACGTTAGCCAATACAGTGTCACTATGCAACAACCAGCCAACAACAAACTTGCGCTAGCATTGATTGCCACCTTAAAGACTTTGAGAACGACCGCAAACATTGTTTATAGTTTAATTTAGCATAGCATGTAGCACTGGCAAGCTTTGGCGAATGATGCCGTTTTAAAGCCAAAAGTTAACGGGGCTGCGTGGAGACGCTGGTAACGTTAGCAACCTGCGTCTGTACGTGCTATGTAACGGCAACCTTCATGTAGCTAATACTGTTCAGCTTTGACAGATGGTTTACAAGTTGACAAGAAAACTGAACGCTAAACTACGGTTGAAGCTACAAGTATCACGCAGCATATTTATACAGAACGCACATAATGTACAGGGACCATAGCTTTTCAGTTTGTAAACTAACGCTGAGTTTTATCTGCGAATACCAACTTAACGTGGCGCGAGGTTGTTGCTAAGCTAACGCTAGCACCAGGCCTCCCCGCATGTGTAGCCGGTAAATACACTTAGTTAAAACGATGAATAATCACTCACAGTTTAGTGAAATATTGAGAGAGACTCACCTACGTGCTTGTGAAAGGCTTCTTGTGGTGTGTCTGACCGCTTTGAATGGTTATAAAATCCAGTTTTACGGTAACACCGGCCTCAAAAAAAAAGGCGTGCGACAGCCTTGCCGGGCACTTGCGTCAGGAAAGGAAGTGAGCTGTAGATCAACAAAGCATAGGGATGGTCCACAGCAGATCGACATACTCATAATAAAGACAAGGTATGTCGCCACCTAGCGGATGCAAATTCACTAGACATAAAACAATACACCTGTTATGAGAGGGGGGCCTATTAAAAAGACAAATTTGTCATAAGATGTTTTAATAAAACAAAAGCACAATGAACTCTTCAGACTCAGCATATTTATTCAAAATAACTCAGATGTATGCTTGGTCAAAAGACCACATCAAGATTCTCAGAGTAAGTTATACACTCAAAGTTAATATACTTTATTTACACTGGCAATGGGAATAGAATAGTTTCAGCCTTATTACAAAGCTTCACCATGTCCCTTCAATGTTCTTGTAGGTTAGATAACAAACAATTTAAGCACTTAAAGGTAGCTCCATTTATAACTGCTATCCACCAGGGTGTGAAGTTCTCCTGTGAGCATATTATAAAGGATCAGATTTAAATAATATAACCAGCCAACCGAAGCAAATATCCTACACCAAAGAGTTTAATAACATACAGTTATATATAACACATACAGCATTCAAAACAATCGACTTAAATGTAAAGCTGTGTTAAATGTTTGTATCTTTTTATTATTAAAATGTATATTATACTCAGATATTCACACAAAGCATTAAAATCCATCTTCTCATTCTTTTGTGGTTTTGTTCAGTTTGGTGCTGTGCCTTAGACAATCTTCTATTAAAATGCTTCATGTTTATCCAAAGAAGTTCGTTGCACTCAAGTGCTACACTATGAGACTGCAGTGAGAAGAGCTGTGATAACTTTCAGCAGATCAGAACCAGCAAAGAAGCAGTTTTGAGTCAAAGGAAGGAGAACAGCACATAGTCCACATAGTCTAGTGCTGAGCACAGACACCCAAGTTGTTAATATGGAATGAAAACTAGTTCAGGTGGCAAGATTTAAATCCATTATGTTCCAGGCTCAGTTGTGGCTTGCCAATCTCGAATTCATCAGTATCAGCTTTCCTCTTCTTGTTTCTTGTACTTAAGCAACTCTGGAAAAAAAAAGAAAAGGAAAATTGTATTAATAACACAAACACTTAACACACCTTAGCTTTGGGATCCTGGGAAGAAAAGGCAAGATTTTTAGATTATAAAGGAAATTAAGGTTGAACATGGTTTTAAAATGTTATAGTATGAATTCACCTCCATAGCCAAACTGTTGCACACCTGCTGATGAGTTTAACACTTAATTTGCCTAAAATGAATCAAAAAAGTTTGCAAATAAGGATTACACATCACTCTGTCTCAACCTAATAATCCAACTACAACATGAGCTGATAAAGTACAGAGTCGATAACACCAAACTCACCTGAGGGACTGGAGAAAGGGCTGATGTTTATTTCATTACAGAACGTACAGTATGTTGTTTTCTGAATCATTTGCAATAAATTCACGAGGATTAAATCACAGTAACAAATCATACCTTCTTTCAGTCTCCTTATTTCTTCTGATTTCATTTCAAGCTGCTGCTCAAGCACATGACATTTGGCACAACCTGCAATACAGTTTGAATCATTACATTACTGAGGACAAGATTTTGTTCAATCTTTTATCTTACCCCTTTTATTTCCTATCAGATTAGTGAGAGTGACTGTCTGATTTATAACTTCCCCGTACAACTCCTGCTTCCTACAGTCAACCCCTTGTCAACTTTTTCTTTGTCAGCATATTAGCTTGTGTCACTTCTTTATGAACAAGTATAACTAATGTAAACACAACTTATGAAGCATTAGAAAACTTAAATTATTAAAACTTAGTTGTTGTCTGATATAAGCAGTGATATTAAAAGAAGTGGAAATTAATTTCAGAAGTAACAGTGGTCCAATCTTTTCTATATTTGAATCAAGGATTGTACATCATGACCATTATGATTGCTAAGTAAGAGCTACACAAAACATGTTTGATTAACTGAAATGTCACCAACAAAGACATCTGATACAGGAAAAAAAGAAAAAGAATTTGCCTTCCAAATCTAAAGACAGACACACAACTACAAGATCCTAATATGTAGATGATCAGTCTATACATCGCGCCTGTTAGAGACTACACCACAGAGTTTAATGGAGTTGTGAAGTAGGCATCTCACATCAGATGTCTGATTAAGCTAATCCCATCCCCAGTTGTCTATTTCGGTACCTCAGCACTCCCAACTTACCATGGCCTTGGGGTTTAGGTAGCAGAGCTCTCTGGCTGGTTACAGGCGGCTTCAAGGTTCTGCCTCTGGTAACAGCATTGCAAGATGTTGATGTTTCAGCAGTGCTGGCTGGCACTGCGGCATCTGAAAGCACGTGATAAAGAGGTAAGTAACTCACAGAAAAGTCAGACAGCCCAGGTTACCGAGACCATTAAAGCCTCCAGCAGCAACACAAATTACATCACAGGCTACATATCAGAGCAATATGACAGAATCCCAACCTACCATCTCTTTGGATTTTAGCTGGCAAAGCTCTCTGACTGATTGCTGGCCGTTTCAGGTTCTTAGGCTGGTTTGTAGCATCAGAAGAAGACGTTGAGGCTTCACTACTGCCAGATGGTACAGGAGCATCTGAGAGGATGAGAGAAAAGTGTGAGGTTAAGTTGGATATACCTACTGTATTTAGTGACCTCAGAAAAGTCCAGTTTTTGAAAATAAAGAAAGTAGGGTGTTCTCTTACTGCAATTACCCATTTTCTTCCTCTTTGCTGTTGGCAATGCTTCGCCTCTGGTTAAGGGATGTTTCTTTGCTTGTGAACTCTTTGCTGCAGGGCTAGTAGCTGTTAGTGTATAAAAAGGGAGAAAATAAATGATTACAATAAAATTAATGACCACGCATGTTATGAAAGACAGCCGTAGTGCTGATCCATTCCCCAGTGCAGACATTACTTCACAAAGGCAAGTGAAGGTGGAAAACCTGTTGATAATAATCATTTTAATACATTATTTTATTACAATTAAAAGTCAAATCACTTATTTTTTCAGGGTTTTTTAAGTGTTGCTGATAATGATTAGTTACTTGATTTCTTAGACAGCAGCTGTGCTTTCTGTGCTCCATGTTATGACTGTGCTGTCATAACATGGAGGAATATACACATTTGTAAACACGCAGCCCCATAAAAAGATGTCAGCGTGTCTCAGCATCACATATGCTAACTTCCATTATTTGAGTTCAGAAATACAACTGTATAGGACTACCGCATGTATGTACAGCAACACCCCCTTTAAACTTTTTAATGTCAAATCTATGTACATTATCTATGTATCTATCTATGTACACCGACAGTCAAATCACACACTCTGGCCACAGTATGAGTACCTGTAGATCCACGGGGTTTGTCCGTGCTCGAAGAAGCTGGTGCGTTGCTTCTTGCTGATGACGGCCTGAGGTTTGCTGCAGCTCTCTGGATGCCTGATGGTATGCCACTCAATGCCGGTTTCCGCAAGCCAGGATTGGGCAGTTTGGATGCTAATGTCAGCACAAAGGCAAGACAGTGTGTATAGTGGATAATAAATACAAATATAATATATCCTACTCAGAGAGCATTATTATTGTATGGAGTTTACAGTCCTCAATTCATATTCTTAATAATTTATTCTCAACATTTATGGAGAATAAAACTGCAATCTACCAAGCCCATTCTAAAAATAAAATACATATGGCCTACCTGCAGTTGTAGCGCGTAAGTTGTAGGAGGTGGATATTCCTGTGGTCTTAAACACAAAAGAATAGAGAAAGTCAGTACATGCAGTAAATGCTTGGACAGATGTGGATATAACATGAAACTGAGTTTATTCCATTTCATTTAACAAAAGCTGCTTTAAACATTTTGTACAGCCAGCTGCTTATAAAGACTTTAATGTTAAAAATCCTACCGCTTGAGATGCATCAGAAGCAGCAGTATTTCTCAAAGCTTCGGCTTGGGTTCTCTGTCTCGTCATGGGCAGGCCTGACATCAATGGCTCAAACTTTCCTGGAAGTGTGGAGGCCGGCTTGAATTTCAACAACTTGGAAGGAGGTTTCAGAGGTGGCAAAAGGGATTTAACAGTGGGTTGCGTGAAAAACGTTTTCCGGTCACAGATGATATTTGATGGAACATCTGATGACACCTGACCGCCTTGCTTACTGGGCCCATCCCCATAAAGTTTCTTCTGCGCCCCTATAATTTTGCCCTCCTCTCGCTCAACGTTGAAGTTGAACATTTTGCAGTTAGGCATTGGTGTTGAAGTGACCAAAGAGTCTGACCTTAACTCTAGAGTATCATCCAAATTTAATGTGTTTGCTTTGTTATCCTCTGCATCGATGCTGTGATGGGCAAACATATCGGAAAGGCGGTCTCTCATAGGACCTGAGTGTGAATCATCCTTAGTCTCACATCGACCAGCTTCATGAGCTACCTCCACGGCTGGAGTAGCTTCAAATGTGCTCTCAGGGGTGTCAGCCACCTTGGCACCAGAATCCTCTGAACTAGTTGTCCCATTTTGTTTTGATGGTTCAGGAGGGTGGACTTCAGAATTGCTATCTTTGGAGCTACTTGTTGCATTACAGACTTTAGGAGGAGAGGGCTTGTCCAAAGTGCTCTGGTGACTGTCACTTGAGCTCGTTTCTGACACGGTTATTGTTCCATTCTGTTTGGAGGGAGATTTCATATCCAAAGTGTTGTTCCTGCTTGAGTTTGTCTCTGAGACGGTTATTGTGCCATTCTGTTTGGAAGGAGATTTCATATCCAAAGTGTTGTTCCTGCTTGAGCTTGTCTCTGAGACGGTTATTGTGCCATTCTGTTTGGAAGGAGATTTCATATCCAAAGTGTTGTTCCTGCTTGAGCTTGTCTCTGAGACGGTTATTGTGCCATTCTGTTTGGAAGGAGATTTCATATCCAAAGTGTTGTTCCTGCTTGAGCTTGTCTCTGAGACGGTTATTGTGCCATTCTGTTTGGAAGGAGATTTCATATCCAAAGTGTTGTTCCTACTTGAGCTTGTCTCTGAGACGGTTATTGTGCCATTCTGTTTGGAGGGAGATTTCATATCCAAAGTGTTGTTCCTACTTGAGCTTGTTTCTGAGACGGTTATTGTGCCATTCTGTTTGGAGGGAGTTTTAGTATCAAAAGTGTTCTGAAGGTTGAAGGCTGTAGTTGATGCTTCCCCTAAAACAGTCTTGCCAGTGGATTTTCGGAGAGAGTGCCTATCAAAAGTGACGTTCTGTACATCACATGAGGCACTTGAGTTTAGAGGTGAGCAATTTTGATTAATATTAGAAGAAGTTTCAGTGGCGCTTTTAGAGACTGAAGTAACCTGATTTAAAGAATCAGTTTCCACTTTAGGAGTCCCTACATTAGATGGAGGAAGATCCAGTGTCGTATTCTGAGGACAGATCTTGACCTGAGCTTTAATGTCCATCTCTGCTTTGGGACTATTGACATTAGATGGGGGAAGGTCCAGTGTCGTATTCTGAGGGCCAGGTATTTGACCAGAAGTGTTTAAATTGATAGAGGCACTCTCTGCTTTGGGACTGCTTACATGAGGTGATGAAATGTCCAGTGTCCTATTCTGAGGGCACGGTATTTGAGCAGAAGTGTTCACATTGGTAGAAGCACTCAGACTGGACTGCTCAGCAATGGTAAATGTGTTGTTCACAGACTCTGGTTTTGGGCTTGGTTCTGGCACCTTGCTGGTCAACTGAGCATCATTGCTAGTGAGTAGCTCTTCGTTACCTTCCACGTTATTTGTGTCCAATGTGCCAGGCTTGGCCACAATTTGTCCACTGAGTGCAGAGGAAGTTGTGCTGTTTTCCAAACCACTGACCGGCGAAATATCCTGTGTGACATCTAAGGAGGACATTTCCTCTCGTGGTGAAAACTCTGAATCGCGTGTCACATCGAGGAGAGTAATTTCTGGGAAGTATCTGTCATCCAGCCAGCGCAGAGGAGCATCTATGCTCTCTGGGATGTCAACCATCTTAGCATTAATGTCTTTACTATCTGGTGTCCCATCATATCTTGATATTTCAGGAGGGTGGACCTTCGGTAGAGAAAGCTTGTCCATAGTAGTCGGGTGACTGTCACTTGAGGCTGTTTCTGACACGGTTATTTTGCCATTCTGTTTAGGAGGTTTAGTATTTAAATGCCTATCAAAAGTGATGCCCTGCACATCACACAAACCAGCTATCTTACCAGCTGAACTACTCTGATTAATAACAGGGGAAGTTTCAGTGGTGCTCTTAGAGACTGAGCTGGCCTTATGTATTTGAGTAGTAGTGTTTACATTGACAGAGGCAGTCATTTGGGACAGATGGAGATTGGTAAATGTGGTCTTCACAGACCCAGATGTTATAGGTGTAGAAGGCATGCTGTCAGGAAGAGTGGAGTCATTTTTAGTCAGATGCATCATGGAATCACATGTAACATCAAGAAGAGTAATTTCTGGCAAGCATTCGTCATCCAGCCAGCACACAGGAGCATTTGTGTGGCTACTGGAAAAATCCGAGTTGGTATGTTGGTTAGAACTTCTACTTGATTTTTGGCCATTTGCTGTAGTATTGGCCAGATAAAGATTGTTTCCATGTTTTAAAGGCTCTGGAGATGGACATTTATTGCCAATGTTCAAGTATTTTAAAATTGGTGTTAGAGCAGACTGGAGACCAGAGAGCCGTGACTTTGCCTTGCTGCTTGCTGGAGCTGGGGTTGAAAAGGTGCTGGTGTGAGAGAGAGGCTCATTCTCTCCACTCAGCTGTGTAGAGGAAAATCCCACCACATCTCCAACTTGGACCTTCAGTTTTGAAGTCCCAGCTGGAGCAGTGGCTCCTGGTGGAATGTTTTCACGGCATTCATCAGCTGTATGATTTTCCTGAATACATGAGGTTTGCACTGTTGTCTCATTGGCCATGCTAGACAATGTTTTTTGCTTTCACAGGAGGAAACTTTGGGTCTCTTCAGGGTTTTTTGAGGCAGGGCACACTACTTAGTCTTCTTGACACATATCTCCTCAAGTGTCTTCTCAGACTATCCGCGCCTGCAGCCTGTGGATTAAACCATATAATTAGGCTAATGCAAAACATTTACATCACCAGATCAGGTAAACTTACATTGGGCTAGTATGCTACAATCATTATGCATTTATCTGTCTAGATTACTCTGGTGTCTGTTGCTGATATTTGGAGATATCAGCCATAGAAATGTATGCATTCTCGCAAAATTTAATAGAACTAGATGGTACTCACCCTGCAGCACTCATAGCACCCCACCCCCGTCTCTTTCCAGAAATCATGACTCAGTTTCTCAAGATAATTCACAGAACTTTTTGTGAGCAGTTTCACAAAGGAACCCTACCAACCGTATTGCCAAACAGAAGGCAGTGTGCATCTACTTGTTGACAAGAGGCTTGTGACAGCTCGGGATGTAAACATTAATGGTGTCCTCCTCAGCTGAGCTTCCATGAGTAGATGCACACTTTTATTCAGTAGAAACCTACAACAGCTCGGGGGGGGGGGTTGTGCTTCGTGAAGCACAAGCAAAGTGCCTCCTAGTTCCATTTTACTGGAAAGTAGGCAGACATGATATCTCCAAAAGTCGACAACTCACACCAAAGCAAACTAACTACCGAAAATAACATTTCATAAACAGACTGGTTAGTAAAGATAGCAAACGTGTACAAATAGACACAGAGAGAAAGAGAATTAAATACAAACAGTTAACTATTCTCAAATAAAGCCTACTGATGACAACTGGCATCCACTTCTGTCGTGTAATTTAGTACTGAAAGTACATAATGATCATAGGACTTGCGTGCTGAGGCTATTTGGACAACTTTAATAACTGACTTTGGGTTTAACGTAAGTTCGGGTGAAAACATGTAACATAATAATAGCTAGATAAGACAAACCAGCAGAGACGGATCACTGACGGCGCAGGTAACTTACACAACATGGCAGTTTCAGAAAGAAGAAAAAAACACTGACCGATGTTGTTTTGTCAGGTTTTATCTTGAGTGTAGACAGACGTTAGCGATGTTATGAGCATGAGATGAGGCACTCCCGAAATCAGGCTAAGCTAACGTTAGCGCAATATCGTTAGTTGGTGAAACGTACTGTAAACAACTTTGACTTACCTGTCTCAACAGGAACTTCTGGTGGAGGTTTATGTCTGAGAGAATAATGAAAAATGTTTTTGATACCCTTCTCTGTTTAATGAAACACTAACGCCAACTGAATGTCAAAATAACATCGTAAAGTTTTTGAAACGGAGCGCCGCTCCAGGCTCTGGTTCAAACGTCAGTTTCCCTCACACTCATTGGATAATTCCATCCAATCACAGCGCAAGACTTCTTCTTCGTGGTTTTTAGAGTGAGTGATGTTCATACACGGAGCAATACTGCCATCCACTGTCATATTTAAACGAGATTTAAAAATTAAATGCGTACCTGTGATTTCTGTCCTCTGCGAGGTTTAAAACAATCTTTATCATAATGAAGATTTCTCCGATTCCATTTTCTTTCAGTTTCCCAAATGTATTTATTTTTTTTAATTTACTTACACACCCTTTTGAAGTGCATGATCAATAAATTACAGATATAAATGATATTAAACAGTGTTAGGCACTTCTTTTCCACACAACAAACAAGCATCTGACACTCACATATAAAACAGAAGAGGGATAATGCTTTAAAAAATATATATAAATTAATAAGAATAAAATAAAAGAAATAATATATTTAAAAATATACATGAGACGAGTCCTAGGAGTTTAGTTTAGTTCCTCTATTAAGTTATGCCCAAATCAGTTTATGCATATTAACTTTTTTTGTTCAGTGTAATCACACCAATACTAATATTAACACTACTATAAAAATATTATGCAAGTACCAACTTAGCATATCTATCAATTTTGTAGTTTACTTGGTGGAAGAAAGTGTTGTGATTAAGTGTCATGTTGTCTGGCTAATCACTTTGTAAACACTATACTGCAGAAAATCTTATACTTAGTATTGAGCTATCATAACATTATGGGTGGCAAATTTAACCTGTATCATTGAGTGGTAAAGCATAACAAATCTCCTTGCTTCCTTTCAGAGTACTCACTGGTCGGCATGTAGTACGTAGTATAATATGAAAATGATGTAAGTCATGTTATAGCCTTCACAGTCACCAGATCTCAACCCAACTGGACACATTATAGGAGATTTGGGACTGACGCACCATCAACACAAGATAAGAGTTGTTCTGAAGGCTCAATGTGGTCCAACAATTTACTTAAGACACTTACAGTATGTTGAATTTCCTCCCACAAAAATCCAAGGCCCATATTGCATGGAGTACTCAGCCTCTAAGGTCCTTTAGATAAACTGAGCGGATTAACATTCGATTAAAAAGTGATTTGTGTGTGCTAAAAACCCACTGAGGCCAGATATGAGCACTTTTGTATAAGAAAATACAATTTATTTTTTCAGTTAAGCTTCATTACAAAAGTTAAACGTAGGGCAAATAATTGACACAATGAAATTATTTCATCTCTGTATTCAGTTTGATAAATACACCAAAAATAAAGCTATTTGTATATTATATTCAGCTATTCATACAGAGCATTACAATTAATCTTCTTCTCATTCTTTTGGAGTTTTCTTCAGTTTGTTCTTCAGCTCAGACATAAGTGGATTTCCAAATCTGTGGAGACACGAGAAAACCAAGAATCAGAGAATGTTTGAACACAAGATGCTGAATATAATAATATCAACACGCAGAAACTTCACTTTACCCTGCATGTCCTGGTGGCATCCATTTAGGTTTGTGTGGGGTCTCATCTTGTTTCGGGGTGTCACTCTTCTCCACTGGCTTTGTCTCAGGTTCCTGTTGATATTGTGACATTTCAATTATGTACATACCTCAACATAAGAGAAACTTGAGGTTCAGAATTCATTATAGTACCTGTGAGAGGGTGTCAGGGCTGTTTTCATCCTTCACCAACCGTCCTGTCTTTTTTAAAACAGGAAAACCTGCACCAAGCCCTAAAAAAACCAAAAATGGGATTATTTACAGATTATGCATTATAGAGCTGCAACCATTAGTCAATTGTTGTGATTTTTATGACAAATTGTCCAAATTATCTGATTCCAGCTTCTCAAATGTGAATGTTTTCTGCTTTCTTTAGTCCTCTATGACAGTAAACTGGATAACTTGGGACAAAACAAGACATTTGAGGAAACAGTGATCATTATTTCCTGACATTTCATAGACCAAACAACTAACAACCTAATGTGTCGTGAGTGACCTACCAGGCAGTTTTATTCCAATGCCCAAACCTCCCAGAGGTACACCAGCAGGGACTTTGACGGGCGGACGTGAAGAGGGTGTGGGATCTACTGAGGGCATATGCAGCAGGGAGCGGGGGTCTTTGGGTGGCCTCACATGAGGGTTCTTAACAGCAATTCTTGACCTTTGCACAGTACAATCCAGCATAAAGGCATCCACCTGCAACAACCAAAACCACTGAATTCACACCATCTTTGCAGGTTATGAATACTGTCTGATTTTTATATATGATTTGAAGAGATAGTCTGAATTATTTGTATGAGGAATTTATCCATAATCAGTGTATTGCCTAGAGTAGATGATGGTGGTCAACACCAGGACAGAAGCTAAACAAAGAACTGTTGTGGACAGATTCAACAACAAATGGTATTTTAGCCAGATAGAAGCACTGCTTAGAGTCCACGCTGATACTCCTCTCTCTTCTTCCAAACTGGGGGGCGTGTTGACCAACATCTACTGTAGGTAATACATTGACTATTGATAAGAACCTCATACAACTCCACATCAAACAATCCAAACTATTCCTTTAATAAGTAATTTTTATGGTTAAATAAGTTAAATATGAAAGAATACCTCCATCAGATCTTCAGACTCTGGCATCGGCTCTTGTGCCACCTCAGTCCTGTTTAGCCCCGGCAGGAAATCAGTAATATCTTCTGAACATCTGGGCTGTGGTTTGTCCAGTGAGGGCAACTCCGATAACTTCTTTTCAGATTCAGTGCAGGTGTTGTCTTGTGATCCAGATTCTGTCGACACATTTCCCTCCTCTAACGAAGCCTCTGAGCCACTTCTAGATCGCCCTGAGTCAGCGTGTTCGATTTTGTCTAGAGAGTCAGACACCATTATCTTCAGGGGCTCATCTTCAATGTTTGTTTTCTCGACTTCACTGTCTTTCCAATCAGTTTGTCTTGCTAGGTCTCTTATGTCAGCCTCAATCTCTTTCTCCAATCCAGTCTCTTTGTCTGATTCTTCCTGTGATTTATTGGATTCCTGATCTGGATGTCTAGCCTCTGATGATGTAACTCCCGAATCAACGTGAAATCCTGATTCGAATGATTGCCTTGTCTGAAGTGTTTCCTCCATCAATAAATCCTGAGACTGAGAGTTGGGTTGTTGGGTAGACAGTTCAGGGACGTCTGCTGATTCAGATATATTGACCAATATGTCAGACATGCCTTGAAATGAATCTGCACTAGCTGCTTTCAGATGCTGAGTTTCACTATTCTGTATGCCGTATTCACAGAGACACTGGTCTGAAAATCCAGACTCTGCTGTTGATGAAGACATTTCTGTGTCACTCACTGATTCAGACTCCACGAGCTGCTCTTCACCCTTCTCTGAGTGCACTGATGAGATTTCATCTTGTTCATCATTTGATGGCTCTATTTCTGTATCCACTTGTTGTCCAGACGTGGACCCTTCTTGTTGTTCTGTGCCATCTGTGTCCTCTGACGAGGCCGCCTGTATCCACAAGTCAAGGATCTCCTCATCAATCACATCTGGACGTCCACTGTTTGGGCTAACTCTTTGTTCAGCGTAACTGCCCTCTGATTCTGTCACATTCTTTGCCATTTCTTCTGGTGATACTGCAGTCAAATCTTTTGGTTCAGACTCAATTGTCTCTGCTTCATCATTGCTTTTCTCTGGCACTTCGCCTAATAGTCGATCTTTTGTCTCCACAGCAATCAAACTATTTTCTCCAGAAACATGCAGATTTGAAATTTCCATCTCATTTTTTTTCTGGACGTCATCTTCTGTTGCCTCCTCCTCAACTCCATAGCCTGTTTCTCCCATATCTATCCCTGCATCTAGCATTTCTAGAGGACTATCTTCAAGTAATTTATGTTCAGTCTCAACTGACTGTTTCAGGAATCCAGATTCCGTAAAGTCTAGCAAACTGTAGCTGTTTTGGTCTGAGGTTGTGGCATCTACAGGCTTAATCATCTTCGGTACTTCAGCCTCGAGGAACGTTAAAGTTTCTCCAGCAGCACATATCCCTTCATCTAACTCATATTCAACCAGCAGCTCTTCATTCCCAACTTGCAAGTCTTTTGGTAAGCCAATGTCTGACTCAAATTCCTTCTCTGAGTGTCCGATTCCCGTCTTCATTGGGTCAACCAATAATTTTCCTTCCTCTTCTTCAAATAAAAGTCTTGAGGCTTGAATTCCCTGTTCAACCAGTGGCTTCTCTGTTTCTTGTGGCTCCCCCACAACAAAATCAAAACTTTTCTTAATATCTTCTGTGCGTTCTTGTTCCTCTTCCATATGCTCAGCTCCGGTTCTACAGCCACTGTTTTGAAGGCTTTCTGAGTCTTTGCTCTCCACCTCTTCTGGTAATTGCTGGATTTCCTCACAATCTTCTACTTCCAGGAACCTTTGTGTTGTATTTTCATCTGGCTCTGCTGGCTCATTGTTGTATTCAGGAACTCCCTCTTGCGTTTCCTCACATGTTGGAGAGTTTAGCTCCTGCGACACAACAATCTGGCCTTCACATATGCCCTGGGGAGTATTTTTAAACTCTCTGCTTGTTTCCTGTCCAGTCTCGCCTTCAGGTTTTACTGTAACTGAGGTGGTTGTATATGCCTCTTTGTCAAACCTCTCTTCTACTTGATCTTTATCAAAAAATTTGTCATCTACAGGAATGTCTGTTGTTGTCAAAGCATATTTTCCATTGATCACTTTGCCGTGGCTTTCTGTGTCAGCATCATCTGACTCCCTTGTTTTGGTGTCCTTAGTCACATCCTCTTGTTCTCCATCTGTGAATTCAGCCGTGTGCGGCTCTGTTTTAGGAATCTGTACGACTTCTTCACCACATGTAACATGTTCAGTTGAAATGTCTTCTTGATGTTCTTTGATGTCCTGCTCTGGCACTTCATCTATTGTCTGGTTGTTTGCAGCCTCATTCACATTTTCTTGCTCGATTTCATCCTCTTTCTCTTTTGCATCCTCATCTTTATCACTTTCACTTCTTTGAGCCATCACATTCTCTTGTCCAACAACAATGAGCTCACCCCCTGACACAATGCCACTTTTGTCAAGGGCAGTTTGTAATTCAAAATGCAGGGAGGCAAAGCTCGGGTCTTCCTTGAAATCTCTGTCATCATCTGACAGCTCTTCATGGACTGAGAGCTGACTTTCAACTTCAACTCCATCATCAGACTCGTTTTCATTTTCAGAGGCCGGCAGCAGTGACACACCATCACTGTCTTTGACTTCCTCATGCTGCTGCACCCTTGCCTCTTCTGTGTGCATGGTATCCTCCTCTTCTAGACTCAAAGCTGTGATTGTGCACAATTGTACCTCTTCTGCCTTCAAATCTTGTTCATCTTCATGGTGCATTTTCTCATCATCTTGAACTTGGATCACTATCATGGTTTCATCCATTTTTTGATCATCCGGTGTCACTGCCCTCTCATTGTCATCCTCAGCACCAGTTTCAACATCATCTGGCTCTCTTGTGGCGTCTTTGGCCACATCCTCTTGTTTTCCATCAGTGAATTCAGCTGTTTTAGCATTTTGCATGACTTCTTCACTGCACACAACATGTGTAGTTAAAATGTCCTCTTCTTGACTGTTTTCAGTAGCTGATTTGTTGTCCTGCTCTGGCACTTCATCAATTGTCTGGTTGTTTGCAGCCTCATTCACATTTTCTTGCTCGATCTCATCCTCTTTCTCTTTTGCATCCTCATCTTTATCACTTTCACTTCTTTGAGCCATCACAGTCTCTTGTCCAACAACAATGAGCTCAGGCTCAGACACAATGCCACTTTTGTCAAGGGCAGTTTGTAATTCAGCATGCAGGGAGGCAAAGCTCGGGTCTTCCTTGAAATCTCTGTCATCATCTGACAGCTCTTCATGGACTGAGAGCTGACTTTCAACTTGTCTCACTCCGTCATCAGACTTGTTTTCATTTTCAGAGGCCGGCAGCAGCGACACACCCTCACAGTCTTTAACTTCCTCATGCATCACCGCTGTATCTGCCTCGTGCTGCTGCACCCTTGCCTCTTCTGTGTGCATGGTATCCTCCTCTTCTAGACTCAAATCTGTGATTGTGCACAATTGTACCTCTTCTGCCTTCAAATCTTTTTCATCTTCATAGGGCATTTTCTCATCTTCTTGAACTTGGATCTCTACCATGGTTTCATCCATTTTTTGATCATCCGGTGTCACTGCCCTCTCATTGGCATCCTCAGCACCAGTTTCAACATCATCTGACTCTCTTGTGGCGTCTCTGGCCACATCCTCTTGTTCTCCATCAGTGAATTCAACTGTTTTAGCATTTTGCATGACTTCTTCACTGCACATAACATGTGTGGTTAAAATGTCCTCTTCTTGACTGTCTCCAGTAGCTGACTTGTTGTCCTGTTCTGGCACTTCATCTATTGTCTGGTTGTTTGCAGCCTCATTCACATTTTCTTGCTCGATCTCATCCTCTTTCTCTTTTGCATCCTCATCTTTATCACTTTCACTTCTTTGAGCATCCTCCATTACTTGGATCTTTGTTGTGGTTTCATCCATTTTTTGGTCATCCGGTGTCACTGTCCTCTCAGTTTCCTCCTCAACACCAATTTCTCTTCCGCTTTCCTCCATGTCTTCGCTCGTTGCATCACCTGTAAATTCTTCATACTCATCCTTTGCTGGTGCCTCATCTGGTCCATGAACTCCACATTCTTCTTGATGGTCTTTTTTTGCAACAAGCAGCCCTACTTCATTATCTCCTGTGTGGATGAACTGTTCATCTCTTGTTCCCTCACCTTGGTCAGATGTTTCGCTCTCACTGCCTCTGCTCAGCTGAGTTTTGCTCTCTTCATCAGGCCCTAAGTCGATGTCTGTGGTGCAAAGTTCCCACGCAACAACTGGTTGAGATGAGCTAAGTGCAGAGACTGTCGCAAGTTGCTGTTCCTCATCGACTTCCCTCCCGCTAGCATCACCCTCTGTAGGGCCGCAGTTTGCAGGCTCACTGCTGACTGCAGATTCCTGGATGGAGTTTGGGTCATTTCTAACAATGTTAGGGGGCTCTGGCCTGAAGAATCTGCTGACAGCTTCAGTTATATAGGTCTGAAAATGAGATGGAGAGAAAGAAAAGGAGACTTTTGACTTATTTGTGTTACTGATTAATCAGCATTTGTTCTGTATGTTCTCATTTCTGATATAATTTCTTCAAAAATTAAAAATTATTAAACTTTAACTATATGGTCAAAAGTATATGGACACTCCTGTTTATATACATCACAATGCTCTTGGTCTAGGTAGCGTGTTTTTTATTGTTTGGGATAGGTCCTTTAGTTCGAGTTAAGGAAATCTTTATGTTACATCACACAAGGCTATACACACAATAGAGTCCTTCCAGCTGTGCAGCAACACTATAGGGAAGGCCCTTTCCTGTTTCAACACAACAATGCCCCCAAACACAAAGCCATAGAGTCCATAAATGGTTTTCTTAGTTTGGTGTGGAAGATCTTGACAGGCCTGTACTCAGCCCTGATCTCAAATCTATCCAAAACATCTGGAGTGAAATTAATAGAACTTTTTCACAGCAGGTGAAACTAACAACATTGATTGTGGTCCTATTTAAATCTACAATATTTGATTTTTTTCAGCCACTTGCGGACAGTAAATTAAGCTGTAAACACAAGACTTGCAACTTATAAAGTTTGTATGATGAATGTGTTACTCATCATGTTTCAAGCTCATGTTTCCTTTAAGCTCTGTTCTCATCTGTTCCATCTCCGCTATATCTGGTTCTTTAGTTGCTAAATGCTGCACTATCTTCACCAGCTAGAAATCAATTATGTGAAACAAAATGCTCATCCATTCTGATTATCAGGCTTATGAACAAACAAAAACAGCTGTATGCGACGGCAGGAAACCAGGTTGATGAGAGCAGTGAAAGTGAACCAAAATAGCAAAGTTGTGGTTGTAAAACCAAAACAATGAGCTGAAATGTGCTAAAAACATCCCACAGAGCTGATGATAGCTGATGATAGCTACAGAGTTATGTAACTGTGAATTCATTCCTAAAAGCAGCACATTTCACGTTAACCATGAAGTCATATAATAATAATAATAATAATAATAATAATAATAATAATAATAATAATAATGATAATAATACATTTTATTTATAGGTGCCTTTCTTGACACTCAAGGTCACCTTACATCATCAAACATAAAAACAGACACTGATCCATTGTTACTATAAAAACATTGATTTGAGCAGCTTTAAGCCTGCAATAATAGCAGGGCCAGGGACTCAAATCTTTAACGGGGAAATTCAACATTTTTCATGTGGATGTCCAGTCAGTGTTGATGGTAAATGTAGTCAGAAACGTTGTAGTCAGTTGAAGCAATAAAGTCCTCAGTGCTGCTACATGGACCAAGAAAGCTGAGCTCTTCTGATTGCAGAGCTGTGCTGGCAGTGCCTACATGTAACAGGATGCATAGCATGCACGCTTCTGACACCTATGCCCTGTTGCCATGTATCACCACCCTAGACTATTGCTATCACTTTGTTAGCCCAAACATATCCTTATGTGACAAAACTACTCATCTAGCACGCCCCCCTGGCTGCTCAGAGGTGGAGACCAATGACACGTGACATCACTGGATGCAGGAAGATTTTGCAGCATAAGAACAATAAAGCACACACCCGAGGAATTAATTGCTTTAGTTGACTATATTTACCCTTATCACTGACTGGACTACACATTAAATGTGCCAGATTTCCCTTTAAATGCAGCACAACCATCATGAAGAGAATTTTTTTAATGGGTCCATAAATTATATCATTTCCACCACCAATAATCAATTCTAAATGAATGCTATAAGCTAGTGTAAGTTCAAATCATTGCACACTAAATATGCAAAAATTGTGCATTTTTCTCCAAAGTTTGCAAATGAACACACATGAAAAACAAAGTTCCCCAAAATACATTTTTCATGCGTTAAAAGAAAGACCCTCTGAAACTCAACAACAAACACTTAGTGCCTACATTAAACTGAACTTTTGTCTTTATTTTCCTGAAACTTGGTCAATCTGTCTTTCTTTCAAGGACAGTTTCGAGAAATTATAAATATATATATGAGGAAATAATGGACCTGCTTGTGGTGTGTGAGAGTGTATGTGTGTGTGTGAGCAAGATACATAAACCCACAAAAACAGACAATGGGAGGGGAGGGAGGGAGAGACATTCACATTGTGTGGGTGAGAGGGAGGTGTACACAAACAAACAGGCAGAGAGACTTTAGTCCCCATTTTTGCCTTTAACATTAAAGTTAAAGCAGATATCACGCGCTAATAGTGCAGCAGCTCACCCATACTGTCCAGAAAGTCCTCTCCACCCTGGCAGTGGGACCGTCGTTGTCCATCTTAAAACTTTCCTCCCCCCTGACTCTCTGACCATCTGACTGAATGTCCTCTGGATGTGGTGGCAGATCAAACCAGCCTGTCTGTTTAATTGTCCTTTTCGAGATTAATCACAGACTCGATAGCCAGCGGATGCATCAAAACGCGATGTCCGCTGGTTGTCACGGTTCAGTTCCTGATACTAACATATGTCCGGGGTATCATAATGAGGAAGAGGCTGATTAACACAGCTGAGTCGCCGGTGCATCATTGAGCCTACGTGTTGCAGTTTGCGGATGTGCGCAGAGTCCGGCCACAACATTGTGATAGTTTCAGAGAAGATGTGTGAGACACTGGTGTTTTAAAATAAGTCTGCTACCCACAGCATATTCCACACATTAATAAGCACGGTTTGAAACACTGGAGCTCCTGCGTGAGTCAGTGTCTTCATGACTTATTCTGCAAACTTGAGCCACAGTCATCAGGACCAGCTTCCCCACATTCACAATAAGATCCTAATCTTATCTACCTTAATGTTGCCTACTGGAGACGCCCTGCTACACTAAATGGAACGGTTCCTTAATTACTATCAGTGGTGTTCAGCAGAGGAACATATGAAGTATTGCTATGGTTTACTGATAATTAGAGTAGGAGAACGGGGTATGATGATACAGTTTTAACTTGTGTTGCCCTCTAGGCAAAGAAAAATGAGACAGAAGTAAGTAATGAAAGCATTTCCCCTTATGTCAGGATGTCTTCTATCAGTTGAAATGACAAAGGGTGCTGAAAGCATGACTTTGAAAAAAGTTCTTCCTGTGGTTCAACTTGCCCCAGATTAGGGGTAAGTTGATTTTAGTCAGTGGCTAAGTGCAGCTATCTATTCTGCTGAACATATATATTTTTTAAATTACTCCATTTAAAAAAGTAGTTTCATTATGCATTTTTACTTTCCAAATCATCTTATTACTTTCCATAAAGCTAACTTGAACAACATACGTATAAACAACCAAAAATAAAGTTTAACATAACATTATGTAAGAAAGTATTTGTTTGTTTGTTTTGTTTCCTCAGTTTAGATAGAAATGATGGGTGCTTACTGAATTTATGGTCAAATGACAACAAATGTGCACTGTTGCCTAGAAAAGCAGGATGGGTAGACTTACCCCACTCTCCCCTATTCCATACCCACAGCTCCTAAGGATGTGCTAAAGCCTCAGCATACTGGCAGACTTCCCAGCATGCATTGTGTGAGGTAAGCTGTATTTAAATATGTTTCTATTTTTATTCATTATTTATTTAGTATTTATATTACCCCTTCAAGTCACATTACTTTTAGAACAATAGTGAATAGCTGCAGCTATATGTTTTTTCTATTGGTCACAGAGCCTAAAAGATTTACAGTACATATGGAGTAAATGTATGGTTAAAGGTATAATGAATGCAATATGTATGAAAATGAATTTTATAGGGCGCAAAATGAGCAAAAAATTCAGATACAATGAATAAAAAAAGTATTTTTTTTGTTTTCAGTTGTCGACATTGCACAGTCATGAAAATATACTCTGTATATAATTTGAGAGGAGGAAGTTCTAAACTGAACAGCATCTGAATTTCTCGGTTTAACCACGCAGCATGTTCTCTGCGCAGCAAAGTGAAGTGACACTCCTGTGGTCAAAGTGCCAAGAGAAAAAAAAAACAGAAGTGTGTGTGTGTGTGTTGAAATTTAAACTTATTTCAGTGGTTGACCGACAACAGATATCAAAACTGAACAGAGGAGAACAGTAACTTTGCCTGGTTACTCAGTTTCACAAACAAAAACAAAACATTTCTCCAAAAAAACTGATTTAGATTTTATTTTCCAATACAGAACTGGAATATTACTGTAAAATTCTTTGTACAAAAATATGAACATTCGTAAAAACAAACAAACAAAAAAAATGCACTTGGGAAAAAAGTAAGAATATAAATATAATAAGGCCAAAAATGTTGAAAGCAAAACCACTTGTTGATCACATCAAAGACAGTTGGATATCCTAAAAACATGACTACTACTTTATATTTACTATAGAGATATATATATTAGATATATTATATGGGTTATATAAAATATAGAGGAAGTCTTGCGTGCATCAGGACTTTCATGCCGATGAAATTTCCTCATTGGGCTCTGAAAGACAGGACACAAGTTCGAGCTGAAATACAAAACTTGAACAAACTTCCTGTTGAGTGTCAGATTCAATTTTTTACTGTGCAACAAAATGACAGTTGGTAATATTTCCCTCAACCAATCAGAGAGTGTCCCAGATGACAGAATGGATGATTTCCTACTTCTGTCAGTGTAACTTTTGAAACTACAGGCGGTTGTTTGCAGCGTCTCACCTGTCCAGGTTCGATAAACAGGCAGCTTGAGTGCAGGATGTGTGATCTCCACGCACACTCTCAAACGTGATCTCTCATTTTCTCTGGGACCCCTCCTCAGGTTGACTTTGTTGATGTGCAGGGCTCCTGGGTCCTCCTCTATTTCTTTGTCACTGTCCTCGTCCAGGTCTGACTTTGTATCCTCGTCCCTGTCAATGTTGTTATTCTCTCCGTCCACTTTTTCATCAATGTACTCTATTCCTTCAGCGTCAGGGTCTGTGACGGCAGTTTTTGTTTCTGTAAAGTAACACCGGTAAAAAAAAAAAAGTGAAGACAGCACTCACACTCATACAGTGTTGTTCACAGAAGTAAAATCTAAAAGTTTGTTTATGTTTTATGTCAGAGAAAATAGGAATACTGCCGTGCAGGAGTGCAACACCAAATAATTTGCAGAAAGGTACTTGCAGAAAGGGCAAACAGGACTGGAGTGTGTTCTAAATTATCATTATAGGCAAAATGCTCAGAGCTGAATTTGACTCAAACTTGTGAAAAAGTACAGAAACTCTGTGCAAACTGTGGTCTCAATGGCCTGTGTTCCCTCACTATAGCTCTGATTGTTTGGCCTGTGACTACTTATATTGTTCTGTATATGACCCACAATCAAAAAAGTTTGGCCATGTTTAGTTTTTTTTTTAGAAAGACTAATGTAAGAAACACTAAAGCAGAAAAGGTCCTCTGGACTTTGTCATTCTTTAAAACAAGACCTATCTACTATATAAAAGGACAAGTACTTATTGCGTGTCCGTTTCTCCGTGTCTCCGGCTGTTTGCTTGTCTGACTCGGCAGGCTCGTGGACCTTTCCAGGGCGCACACACTTTTCAGCTCCCTCTGTCCGTCATCTCCGATCTCCTCTGTCTCACTGGACACCAGTGGTGAGAGAGTGGGTCCTCCGGCTGCCCAGAGTAACTTGACCTTCGGGTGACCTCCTTTCAACAGGAGGGAGAACACACCGACACCTTCACTGCTCCAACACACCGAGATCGATGGAGGAATGGAGGGAGCTACTGAGGGGATAAAACAGAGTCTGAGTGTATGAAAAAGAATGATAAAAAAACAGTCTTCCATATTGTAAAGATAACATTCAAATGAGCAAGTTGTTAACCGTAAAATAATGATTCATACCAATGTCAACATGTCTCCAGCGTCTCTCAATAGGCTCAAGTAGGGAACAGTGCTCCACTCTACAAATAATCCCTCCTCCTCTCTCCTTCTTCTCCTGATTTGTTGCTGTTCTCTTCAGCATGGCTGTGGCCCTGTAGAGTCTGGGTTGAGTCTGTATGGGGCCCCACATCTCTCCTCCCTCTATCACCTCCTCCTCTCTGTCATCTTGCTCTCCCTCTCTGAGCTTCAGCCAGGTGACAGAAATGTTTGGAGGGTGGAAATCTGTGATCTCACACCCCAGGGTCAAAGTCTGGTCCGGGGAAGAGGTGGAGCCGATGATTTCGGACACACACGGCTTCCTGATGAAGCCTGTTCAGGAAAAAGTGGAGATTTAAATAATTACTTTTTTTAAACATGTAAGGTGGACTAGATATGGTTCCAACAGAGGACGGCTGCAACAAGTCTTATTCCTCTGATCAGAAACATGCTAGACTGACAATACTCATATTACAAATGCTCAGTTAAACCTTCTCCCCACCAGCAAGACAGAAAACACACAACAACACACACAAACAACTTTTGTTCTCAACTGAAGATTATAAGTAAGCAAACCTTTTAGTTGACTTAAGATTTTGAGTTGGGCTCAAAACTCAAAAGCAAGTTGCCTTGAAATTTTAAGTTGGCCCAACTTATATTTGTTTACAATGTATAAATAAATCAGTTGCAATTTCTGATTTCTTCCAGTAAAATAAATATTGTGAACAATATGCCATATGTACGAGCTAGCCTGACTCTTTATCATTAAATCTTTTACCTTTGCTTCCTGTCTTTCTTACCTCTGGTCTCGCAGGTGATCGGTTGCTTCAGGGCGATGTGGTGGACACTGACCCACACTTTAGTGCCTCCCTTCTCCAGTTCACTGCGGGGCAGTTTACACTGGCTGAAGGCTGAGAAGAAGCCCTCGGAGTTGGGTCGAGGGGAGGATGAGGCCTGGGAGGCCACAGGGCTCAGCTCGCCCCCCTGGCAGAACCAGCGGAAGGTGATGACATCCGGATGGAAATGTGACGCCCGCACTGTCATGCTGATGATTTCTGCAAGATAGAAATCACCAGATTGTTGCTGCTCACATGCAGAAATGTACTAAGTCACAACAGAATCAGGATCAACTGTTTGTCTTACCAGAGTCATTTTGCGTCTCTGCTAGCTGAATTTCTGACACTTCTGGAGGAGCTAAAAGGCAAAAAAAAAAAATAATTTAAATAACTTGAGAAAATCATAGAGAAGTTGAAGCAAAGTGAGTGAGAAAAATCTTTTCTTACACAGGATTGTAAACTTCTCAGAAACCCTCTCCACCACAATCTTATCTTTGCCCATGTAGGACACCTGGCACTTAAACACCGCCCCCTTGTGGATGGAAATCTTGGGGATGAAGGTGAGCGAAGAGATCAGCTGCTGAATGCCACTTCCAGATGAGTGCAGCGGCCCCTCAGTGTGCAGCTTGTAGTAACCCATCTCGCCTCTGGAGGACAGCAGAGGACCTTTCTCTGACACTGGGGAGGTGAGAGTTAGACCGTAGGGCAGATGGATGGTGGTTAGGGGGTTATAGAGGCAGTTAAAGTTAGCTTTGGAGGTTCCTATGTGCGCGAGGTTATAGATTGTTAGCAGAATTAAGAGTAAAAGAGAAAATGTGGTATGTTTTAGAGAAAGTTGCAATACAAATAAAGATATTTCATGTTCTGTCTTTCATTCTCATTCATCAGTTTATTATTATGACATCAATCAAAACACATTTTTATTTCCTATTTTTTCCAGTTCCTTATTTTATTTCCTCTTTAAGGGAGGGTTTGTATTATTTGAAGTAGGGTTGTATGAGTTTCTTATTACCAACAGTAGATGCTGGTCAACACCACTCCAGTTTGAAGAAGCAGAGAACCACCAGAATGAAAGCTAAGCAATGTCCCTCTGTGGACAGGGTCAGAAGCCAAACTTATTCTAGCAGCCTAAGAAAGGTCTGTCAGTTTATGTGAATGCTATATTTAGAATATTTTCAGTGCTTTATCTTGCTGTCAGACAGCCTTTTTTGGCCGGAAATCACCAGTGTGAAATCCCGAATATCACTCTCCCTCGCTCAACCAGAATCCATTAGCGAAATCAGCAATTTCACCTCACAGAACATGGAAGTTGCTGGTCTACCATTGCCTATATTGTTTAGTTAGTTCATGTTATTGTTTGACTTCAGTCTTTTAAAAGGACTGTTTGGGTTCACTGAATTCACACAATAACACAAACAAAGTAACAAGGCAAAGGTCTGATTTCGCCTGTGGGGTTTGGTTGATTTGAAGAGAGCAATATTTGGTTTATACAATAAATGAACACATGTTTAAAATCATATTGATTTGTTTAGATGGACCTGGTACTTCTCTCTTCTTCTCCAAACTGAGGGCATGTTGACTGCCATCCACTGTAGGCAACACACTGACTATCTGTCTGTTCAATCTGAAGCTACTGCCAGCAGCCAGTTAGCATGACTTAGCATGAATACTGTAAACAGGAGGAAAGATCTAGCCTGGCTCTCTCCAAAGGTAACAAACCTGAAGATTAATAATTGACACATTACATCATGTTTGTTTAATCCATACAAAAAAACCCCTGTAAAACCTGTATCTCCGCTGGTTGTTTGGCAACCACACAGTGATGACAACACTCCAGGAAGTCGTTGTGCCCAAGACGCAGTCCAGCACACGACTCTGACATAAAATCACAACATGTTTTTTTTTTTTTTGCACTGATTGAACAAACGAGATATGACATGTCAATGAGTGAGCTGTCAATTTAGCTGCTGGTGGTAGCTTCATATTTAGACATGTGAGTGGTATTGATCTTCTGACTCTCAGCAAGTTGACAGTTATCATACACATTATGTAACTTTTCATTGAAGCAACAATTGTAATGTTTGCACTGGGCGAAATATTAAAAATTAAGACATTTATTTGAGGTTACACCACTCAATAAAACAAAAATTCCCCAGAATATAACCTGACACATCCGGTAAATCTGTAAACTTGACTGTGTTTTGTGATCCTCACTAGAATATAAAATGTTATTTGAGTTTGAACCATGTTTGGCAAACAGGTTGACTTTGTGATCACTGACTCAGGTGAGTGGAGTCAAATACTTATATGGATGCGTACAAACTCTCCTACCTGTGATTGAAGTGTCAGAGATAGGGGTGTCATTGAGGAACCATGTAGTCTGGACTCGGTCCACCCTCCTGCCCTCAATGCTCACGGTCACTCTGCCCTTTTGACCTACAATCACGCGTGGAGGGAGGATGATCCCTGACACATTCAGAGACTTCTGTTTCTCTGAGTGAGGGCAGAAAGAACAGAGATAAAGAAGTCAGAGCGAGAAAACGGGGGCTGAGGCGGCAGCTGTCGTGTAGTACTTGCAGGGACTGCTGCCAACTGTTTATATTAAATTCCTTCAGAGTCTATTACATACATTATATGACTCTGGACAGACATGGATTTAAACTGTAACTTGGCTGGTTGGTGGAGACATACAGCGGCGAAACAGTCTATTATTTGACTGCTCTGTTTTTTACAACCACTGACAGCTGACGTCTCTTCTCAACCAGCTGCTAGGGCCCGCAACAACTGCTTCAGTTTCAAATTTGTTTCAGTTAGGGACGATGTATGTGAGGGTCACGCTAATGTTGGCAGACCTTTACGAATCTTCACTGGTTGCATCTAGCAGTTGTGGTGGCATTGCGGTAGGTGCTTGGGGATCACTCTACTGAGTGCGCTCTTCTACTTTGTATTATATTTTGTTATAATTTTGTGTCACATGCACATTGTTATTTTGATCATTATTTACAAATTAAGTGGCTCTAGTTAACCGAGGGTGGTCTTACTGTAGTTCAAATTCTTCAAGTGAAGTAACTGGTAGCTTTGAAACTTATGCTTTCAGAATATCTTGCCCAGCACTGAAGGCTCTGACTCACCATCCCTCCTCCTCCAAGAAAAGCCAAAGCAGAGCAGGAACACAAGCACGATAGAGATGCACATCATAGCCACCGATGCCTTGGCTGATTTAGTCAAGACTGGAGACTCATCTGAGAGGAAACAGCGTGAGAAACCATACAAGGTTGCTGTGACAAATCATCATCAACAAGGTGAACAAGTAGCAAAAAATACTTCTTCCAAAAGTCGGCATGTGGCCTGCATGTCTCAGATGGGTGTAGTCGTGTGAATTGTATTGTGTGTTCAGTCTGATAAAAAAGATGCGTTATTATTTTCTTATGGGCCCTTTCAAGTATTCAGATTCAAATCTTACCTTGTGGATCCAGTTTCTCTAAGTCTGCTGAGCCACTGACTGGGTGCACTACCCCAGGCTGGTTTATGGCACACTCCACTCTCCCTCGTTCTTGCCTCTGCTCAGGGCTCAAAGTGTAATAACGTCTTGTTCTATAGGTCCCGTCTGGGTTCTGCTCCGTGGCGGGGGGCTCAGGGAGGACTGTGCCATTTTGAAGCCAGGACACAGACACTTCCTCTGGGTAGAAACTCTCCACATCACAGTAAAGAGTCAGAGGAATGTTGTTGGAGCGTGAGGGCAGGGCAGAAAGTCTGACAGAGGGGATGTCTGAGGAGAGACAAATAAAGTGTAATCTTGTGGCTTTACCATAGGCTTAACCAGATTAAACTACAATGTCTGACATAATCTCCTATGAATAACAAGTCATTGTGGTGTTTAAGTCATATAACTTGTCTGTGTGTCACTCACAGGTGACATTGAGTTGGAAATCCAGCTCCTGAAAGCTGCTATTGTGTGACACTTGGCAGCCAAAGGTCACATTCTGGTCCTCGCGGGAAGGGTGGATGGTCAGATTGCCCACAGCCTCATAGTACCCATCCGGAGTCTTTTCACCTTTAACTGGGTAGGGCTCTTTAACCACTTTCCCATCTCTGGTCCAGGAGAAATAGACAGGTGGAGGGTAGAAACCATCTGCATGGCATTTAAGCTCGCTCTCTCTTTCCAGCACCACCCACTGCTGAGGGATGGAGACAGTTGGGGAGGCTAAAAAGCGGAAAAGAAGAAGAAATTGAGGGGAGAAATGTTTAAACGTGCACTTGAACTGCCCTACATAGCAGTTCAGTAAATAAAAATTCAGTAAATAAAATCTGATTTCTTGACATATATTTGCCATAGAACATTTTTATGCCATATGCACAATTCCAAAGAAAACAGCAGGTTAAAAGTACAATTTTAAAAAACTGCTAAAAAATCAAACCTGTCAACAACACAGCTAGCCAAAGCAAAACACCCAAATCCTGCTAAAGCTAGCCAGAGATAGCCACAACTAGGGTTGACTGAAGCCCCCTAACAGTTAAATTAATTGCTAAATATACATTTCAGTGAATGAACATCTTGGTAGGCTAACTATGAAAGGTAAGAAGCTTTCTCCACTCATGGATGGATAGAAGCTGCTAAACTAGTCTTGCTAAAAAGCTAACAACCTAATGTTAGCTCAGTCGAGTAGCAGTAACTGCCAGATCAGTTTTGACATCTGGAATTTACAATTCGGTGTGCTCAAGTTACTTTTAAATCACTTATTTTAACATACAAAGGTGTGAGTCAATATATTGTATGAATTTCAAGGCAATTATTTTGAGACTAGAATGGAAAAACTGATATTTTGTACATACTACACTTTGTTTTTTGTTTTTTTAAATGTTTACGTCAATTATGTCTTGCTGTAAAATAATAAGTACAAAAAGACGTGAAAGGAAGGAATTACATCCAATCCAGTCAGCTTTAAACCCTTTTTTTTTCTCAACTTCAGCTTTTCTGGAGTTACTGCTCTCTGCCTTTGTAGGGCAGTGAAGCCCAAATCAAATCTCAACCTCAGAACATACCGAGGATGCTTAATGTAACGTTCCTGGAGAGCAGCATTGTGGAGTTGTAGCTGACTGTGCATTCGTACACCCCCTCCAGGCTGATTCTGGCTCTGAGGACGGTCAGTGAAAAGTCCCCATTGACGAAAACACTGGTGTCCCAGCTGAAGCCCTCCTTTATATGCATCGATGCTTGACTGAACGAGGCGATGTCTGTGCCATTACTTATCCAGCTGACTTTGAAGAGAGTGTTGTTTATTTTGTCCCCCGTTAAAGAAGGAGGGATGGTCACGTTGCAGGGGAGGGTTGCATTTGTATTTGGGCTGGCCTGTATTTCACTTGGCGACACTGTGAACAGAGAAAGAAAGTTTAGAGAGGGAGAAAATGAGGAGCTTTTATGGAACAGGACTGCAGGAGGGTCTGTAAGACTACTGATGAGATTGTGATCTGATCTTCAGCTGCAGTTTTAATTGAAAATACATTCCTGGATAAACAGATGATGGCTAAATGTTTGTATTTGGGTTCAATACATTTTTGTAATAAACTATAATCAAGTTTCATAACTTGAGTCACATGTAACATTAG
The DNA here is from genome assembly GCA_027495735.1 of Lutjanus campechanus. NCBI lineage: Eukaryota > Metazoa > Chordata > Actinopteri > Lutjaniformes > Lutjanidae > Lutjanus > Lutjanus campechanus. Next base: position 46,989 of record JAJHUR010073995.1, read on the forward strand.
CTTACACTGTGTTAGATGCTGCTGTTTCTTCTTTCAAAAGAAGAAATAACACAATCTTCCTCCAACAAAAAGAAGAGAAAGAAAGAAAATTTTAATCCATAAACTATGTATAAAAACCCGTCTTTGTTCAATTAAACACACAGCTTTGCTTCCATGGTCCGGTGTGAGCACTCGTAGCTTCTAGCAGCTAATGTCAGTTAATGTTAGCAAGCTTATAAACTGCTATAACTGACATTAAATGACATTACTGAGGCAGTTAGCTGACTTTATGACGCTTTTGATATTGCTACATTACTATGTAAAAAGTTTCAGTGGTTTTATCACAAAATAAATGTGACAAATGTAATTGCCACACTCTAGCCACAAGGATAGCTCTCATTAAGTCAATCTCATAATAAATACCTTTATAACAGTACAGGAACTACAACACAACTGCTGTTTTAATTGTGGTGAAAATGTAAAAAAAAAGTGGGGTATTTTGTGTTTTTTTTAGGACACCCAGCTTCAAAGTGGAACATCCAGTCACCATCCAACAAACACGTCTCAGCCTGGTCACAAAGTTCAGTTTGTTGTTCTTAAAACTGGCACGTCAAAAACCTGAATGCACAGTGATAAAGAATTTGGTGTGAGGGGGTTGAGTTTCATGAAATTTTCCACTCCGAATTCCTTCTTTTCACCCCTAATCGTAAATCAATAATCTCAGTATACCTCCTTGAATCGGTGTAAATATAAAGCCTTTCAGCCAGTTCTGGTGAGCCAATCAGCTTAATTAGTAACTAGTACAATAAATACTCTCAGGCAGAGAGCCAAGCACTTGTAAACTTGTCTAGTGTGAAGTGTTTATGCTGCACCTCTTGTTAGGTGTGATAGATGAGCCGCTTAAAGCAGGTTAACAGGAAGGAAAAGAACAAGAGTTTAAAAAAGACATGAGTGATGCTTTCATGAACTACTTTCATAACATAAATGTCTTATTTTTGTCTACAAAAGTACAGAGTCTAAACCAGCTCACAGAAAACACAATAGTGACCCATCAACAAAGCAACACTGACTCACACTGTGATCCAAATCGATCATCATTTAGATTAATTAAAGCAATTTAAAAGCTCAAATCAAATCATTTGATAATTGTATGATAATTAGAATAAGCCTTTCACTGCTTGTAACCATGGTTATTATCATCCTGAAATCACCTAGACATGATAACATAGGTAAAGTCTACAGATAAGTATGCCACCTCATATATAAACAATGATTTCTGAGCTGCAGCCCACGTGAATATTATTAGACTGCAGGCCTGGACGACGTGGACAAAATCTTCTTTCACTGTGTATGAGATTTTACACTGAAATACCATGTGTCATAGGTCTTCATATGTATTGTAATAGTTTATAGAAATTCAGTTGTTTGTAGGGTAGATTGGGGACAGTTGCAACAGTCAAAAACATGCTAGAGTGATGATACCCATACTCTAGCATACTGCTCAGTATGTAAAAGTTAACTATTTTTTCATGAGCTGTATTTCTGTCACATTGTCCTGATCTTTTGTACTAATCAATGATTTAATCAACGTTTACTTAGTTTTAATCATTGTTTTATTGACTTCCAGATGACATGTTTAGCATGTGTCTGTGTCAATGTGTGGGCTAGCACATGATGTGCTGTCATGGCAGATAGGGTGGGGACCGTTGCAACACGTTGTCCCCGAGCTAAGCAGCTATATAAAAACAGAACAGCATTTTACACCCACAGGTGTTGTGGGTCACAAAAAAGGGTGGTTCACCCAAATGCAAATGTAAACTGTTAAAGAAGTTTGTTGCACTGCAAATTGTTCCATTCCTCCTGTGTCACACTGAAACACAGAGAGAGCTATAATAGCATCTATAACATCTGCACACTGACACAAAGTAGGCCTATGCACTTTGCATGAATGAATTATAACTGTTATTTGATAAATATGACTAAATAAATAAAAAAATCTTTCAGATTATTGGTAAGCAATCCACATATTCAGAATATAATGCTTATTGAGACAAAGTTTACTTTAAATTTTTAATATGTTGCAATCGTCCCCTGATCGTGTTGCAACATTTGACTTCTTCCTTTCAGATAAATATTGAAAATGATTTGTCATACGTAATCATCTTTAAATGGCATGGGCAGTTATCAGACGTAAGTTTGGTATATAAAGGTTTGGTTGGTCTAGCCCAAATAGTCTCTGAGTAACTGAGAGAAATGCAAAAAGTGTTGCCACCATCCCCAGTTTCCCCTACACTCTAAAGTAAATCAACAAAAAATAAAGGTCATGTGCTTGTTGAGGCTGACATGTCTGAATGTGGCCAACATTTACCATCTAAACCACTCTAAGATCCACACAAACTAATGATGATTTGCTTTGGGACTATATAAGTGTATAGTGAAATGTCCCTGTTACAAGACTTCAGAGATCAGAGAAAGTTCAGAATCAACATTTCAAAATTCAGCTCAGACTTGTGCAAACCTGGCCGATAGTTGAAGAAACAGCAATGCAACCTGTGTGTGAGATGACACAATACTCACCATGCTTTATGAGAGTCAGGAAGGCGACAAAGACGAGGACTTTACACCGCATGGCCAGGCTTGTCTTGAGACCAACTTCTTATCATCTGGCCCTTTTGCTGTCTTATATAGAGCTATGAGGTGACAGTGGGCGGGTTTGTCCAGCCGGCTGGAAAATAAGAAATATTGTCCGTGGGCCTCAGAGGAGTGAATGGAGGCCCTTGATATGTGTATGTCCTTCTAAATAAGCGAGGACTGATTGAGCAAGAAGGAGAAGGAGCGAGATGTGCAGGGACACACAAGTGGGCAAACTTAAAATTCAGATGGGCCTCTGGCCAAGGTTTCGGGGCTACTTTACATTGGTGCAGTGTTGCTATGAACAAACGGAGAGGGTGATCCCACTGAGCTTATGTAGGCAAACACTCAGGCGAGACTACAGCTCTTTTTTCTCGCTGGGGAAAAGTTAGTGTTGTGTTGAATTTGAAGAAAAAGAGAGTAAAAACAGGACAAGCTCTCAGACTCTCACTATCTTTCTCGTCATGATTGCTCCCTCTGATTGGAGTTAAATTTTAACCAGAGCAAGTGCTTGATGTTTGAAGGAAAGGGTGTTGCCTGTTTCATCTCCCTCTGAATATTCATTAACCTGATCTGCAGTTTAAATTGTTTGACTTGGCACATCAGTCAGAGAAAATGGGTTAATTTCTCTGTTAAAGTGTTGTCTCTGACCGTTTTCCTTTCTCTTGTTCCCGCTCTGCTTTACTTTACTTTGCTTTAAACAAAAGCGGGTCTTAAAGTGATTGAAGGAGGTGATTAATGTGTTCCATTGTGCTTGTGTTTGGTACTTTGTGCTTACGTATGACTCTCTCTGATTCAATGTCTTGTTTTCTCTTCTTTCTTTTCCTGGCAGTCTTGTTCCTTTCATCAGGTTGAAAGATTGAGTGCACTTCAGGGCAGTTGGACGAGAGGAGGGACTTGAGGTTTTGATTGAGGACGCACCAGCTGATGGAAAGAATAAAATAACTCGGCTATTGTGAAGATGTTGTCATGCTTTAAAGGAACAATATGTAAGACCCCACTGTTCAGAAATGAATACTGCAGTCCAAATAGCAAGGTGGAACCATAGACAACATATTGAATAGACCAAAGCCCTATTTAATAGATGTTCTGTGGTTGAAGCGAGTTGTTTTTGATGTGTTGTCATTGGAGAAACCGGTATTTCAACTTAGCATGTTTCCTTAGTCTCCTCTGACATATTATAGTCACTTTATGATTTAGTATAATAAATATATTATATAATTCTCCTTTAATAATCAGTATTATCATAACTTCAGTGTCAAAATGTAAATATTTTTGTATATGTTTTTTGAGGGGGGTTTAATCTTGAGGTCAAACACCATGTGGCAATATCTGCCTACAATCACTACTATATTTTGTGCTTGATAATCAGAATAATGAAAACAATGTATATGATTTGAATATGGAGAGATTAGATAAGCAGTTTCTGTACATTTTGTAATGTATACATTCTCAAGGTGAACTACAGTGCAGTGTTACACACTTTAACACACTAGCCCTTCACTCTACAATGCATTTTTTAGAGGATTTTTATGGGCTGGCATTTATTCAGACATAAAAACATATATATACTCCCATATTTGGTGGCTGTAATTATCATTCTAAATATGATATACCATAAAACAAACAGATGTTCAGTATGAAATGTGTGCAGATGAGTCAGCAGGAATTTACTCTGTCGGTTGTTTTGAGTCTGACCTCCAGCCTCTAGGTGTGGTAAAATGTTCTGCATTTGGCATTTAAATAATAACTTAGGTATTTTTCAACCTGGGCCCTATTTCCCCATGAGTATGTGTGTGTATGATTCATAGGTACAACTCGTTTTAAAATTGGTTCAGTACTGAGGGAGGCAGATGCAACCAGCAGCCGCGCACAAACTTTTATAGGACGTATTTGCCCTCATATCTGCCATTATAACTCGTTTCATGGCTGCTGGTTGCATCCGCCTCCCTCAATACTGAATCAAGTTTTAAAACGAGTTGTACCTATGAACCATACACACACATGTCTGTGTAGGTTCTCAGTCATCCAGGTCATGGTATCCGTAGCAAGGTTTGTTGTAGGCAACTGGACTCTATGAAGTCCAGTTGCCTACAACAAACCTTGCTACGCATACACACACATACACATGGGGAAATAGGGCCCAGGTTGAAAAATACCGGTTATCCTTTAATCACTGATAAAACAAAGTGATAATGCTGACTGGTTCAACTTAAGTTCTGGGAAATTCACCTTCACCTACATCCTTCTGTCATGATACAGTTCAAATGAAAGTAACCAGATGAACAGGCAGGGCAGCAAGCAAGTCATTGTCTTGGTTTAAATGTACCAATATCAGGAATTAAAGTCAATTAAAAGCCATTGCTTTTTCATACACTAAGTAATTAGTATTACCTGTTTAAGTTTATTTAACATATTTAGAAATAGAATAGATCCCCAAACAGCAGCTTTTACTTTATCAGTTTCTCTCAAGAAGACTACAAGAATAGATTTTATTGAGTGTGTTTGTCAGAGTGGACACACACACACACACAAAACTTTTTCATTTTGGCTGTTGCTAGTTTTTTTTTTTTTAGCTATCACATAGAATGACTACTATGAAGCAATGACCTCTCAGAAAAAAATATTTCAGCTCAAGACTCAGACCAATGGGAGACTGGTTGTGTCCCAAACCTGACAGTCCAACAACAGCACCATCAACTGAGAAAGTAAAGGTGTGGCATTTCCACCCAGGCTTCAGAAATATCATCCTGAGTTACTCCAACATGAACTTTTTGTGGAGGTCGCAATCACCAAAATGTTGAGGACCTGTGGATAGAGACAAGCTAGCTCTCCCCTGTTTCCAGTCTTTTTGCTAAGCTAAGCTAACTGATTGTACCTTCAAATTTACCAGATAGATTTCTTTACCCAAGATGCATCACCCATCGTACTCTACCTCTGATCGGCTCACCTATTTTTATTCTAACCCAGTCTCACTAATTGTGCTTAAACCTTTCCAACCTAAACCAGCAAGGCGTTAAGAACAAACCAAGAAAGGGAAAGCAGTTTGGAGTCATTTAAAAAAAAAAAGTCAATCTACTCTTTGCAGTCCTGTAATTTTGAAACGTCTTGGCAGATTTACAAAAATGATCAGAAAGGAATGTTTTTGGTAGAATGAATGTGGAAAAGAAGGGTAGATGTTTGTGATCAACACTTTGGCAGGTTGTTCAGGCAAGTGGTCGACGCAGCTGTGGTGACACCAACAAGAGCAAGAAATGAGTGTGTTATGTGTGAGAGGGTGCTGCGATTGTGACGGTCTTCAAACATCAGATGTTACACTGAGACTGAACAGGAAGCAAAGAATAATATCTTAGGCCAAAGGTGTTGAATTTTTAGAATGAAATAAGTTTCAATTTCAGTTCAGTTTTAAATTTGTGAAATGAAGAACAAACTTGATGAGGAACACACTGTGAAAATGCCAAAGGAAATCAAATTTATCTGTGAAGTGCCAAAATATGATTATTTGTTTATTTGAAAGCATGCTACAGTATTTGCTGAACATGTGGAGAAAACCAAAGGATGTGCTCAGTCTATCAACATTATTATTATTAGGCCTAATAACACATTGATGCATGATTAACTTTATCATTACAGTGATGCAATGATTCCCAAAGTGTGGGCCTTGAGAGGTCATGAAAAATAAACAGATTTAAAAAAAAGAAGTGGAGATTAGCATAAAATATTTACTTAAAAAAAAAAAAAGCAATCAGAACTAATAAAACAAAACCATGGGATTTAAGTTATGTGTCTTTCTTCATTTATCTGGTCCAGTTTAACAGGTGTTACACTTTATTATTTGGTGACCTGTCACACTAACACTGGAATGTGGTGATCAGGGTTGTGATTAAAAGTTTGGGTGGGCCTCCGTGGCAATCTGACATTTGGGAATGGCTGCATTAACTGAATATATTCTGACAGCAGGACACCAGAGTGAAAACCGAACATCTTCGGTGACTTTCCAGTTAACTAATCAAACATCACTTGACCTTTGGCAGAGGATGTGCAGAGCTGAGTTTTAAAAAAAACACATGTAGCCTGAGTCATACTGTAGCTCAAGTATGACCGCGACACACAATCAGGGTTTTGTATTCCAAGGAGAATAAAGGATGACTTCTCTAACTATTGGTTGGTTAATTATGTAAGACATAAAATAAAGCCACATAAAAACTATTCATTCTTTGTTAACAGTGTTTTTATCATTGAATCTTTTAAAGCTTCCATGAGCACATGGATTAATGCATGCTGAGGTATCAAGAAAAACAGGTTTGAGTAGTGTACACTATAAATAGTGCGGCAAGTGGCCGAGGAGTGACA
>JAJHUR010073996.1:0-24236 GCA_027495735.1 Lutjanus campechanus
GGCCAAGAACAGCAAACAGCCAGGACAGAGGGGTTGCTGTGTGCCTGATGGAGGGGCCTGTACCTTGGTTTCCTCTGCTGCTCTGAGGAGCGATTCAGCCACGCAGCCAGCGGGCACTGAAAGAAAACACGGGGGCCTCTCCAAAATTCTCCAACAGCGAGCACTGAGCGGGCAGCACTGCTGCGTTCTGAAGGGAAATGTTCTTTCCGTGCGTGGATGGGTCACAGCTAACGGCAGGCCCCTGCTATGTTTACACAGCTGGTTGACGCGGCAACCATCTGCAGAGGCCGTCTATAATGACAACATGAAATGAAGTATCGACACACGAGGTGTAATGTAAGAACACGGGCTGTATGCCGAACAACGGCACAGTTGGAGCTCCTCCTCCGAACATCACATCCAGCTCTGATGAGGGCGAACGTTACGTAGCACACGCTGATATTTCTCATTATGAGCTTGATGTCTATTTCCGCTTGGACTGTACAGCAGGACACACTGGGAGCAGAAGCTGTAAATCTCTGAGGACTTTTAGATTTGTACAGACTCTCACCTCCATGTTACTCTTCCTGTGTATTTGCTCCTTCTGTGTATTTGTCACCTCCACCTGCTGGACAGGGAAATACAATAATTCAGTGAGTGATACTCTTTTATCTTGTGCTGTTTAAATCAGTAGTTACAACTTGGATGAATTAAGATGTCACAGTAGGTGCTTACCGGCTCCGTCTCCTTCAGGCCTTTTGAATGCTCTCCGTTTGTCATTGCATCCAGTAGATTGTCGGCCACTTTGTACACATACTCGTCTGATTTGGCCAGGAACTCCGACAAGCTGCCAGACACACACACACAAAACATTTACCACTCTTGTTTTTGAAGCAACAGCGGGGTAAAAATCAGAATCACTTTCTTCGCCAAGAATAACGAAAGGTTGATCTCGACTCTGCTGACACTCGCAGAAGCACCAGCTGAACCTCCTGCACACTGTAAGACAGAGACAGTCGAGGTGTGCTGCTTCTCCGTGAAAAGATTTAAAGGCCTGAGGACACGGCAGACGATAACCACTGAATAAAGTAAAACTAAATACACGACTGCTTTCTGCCACAACAATTTAACACATACAATGACAAGCAGATTGGAGCTGAACATTCACACAGTGAAGCACAACAGATGACAACCTCCCACAAAAAGAATGCTTCCAAGCATTTATTTTATTTTTAAAATGTAGTAAAGATGAATGCATTGAGAGGGATAAATACTTGTGTTTAGGACGATTCATAAACGACACTTAAGTACAGTAACAAAGTAGTTAAATTTTGTTTACCGAGTAGTGTTTTACGTATATACTAAATGTCACTTTTTTAAATTCAAGATTCAGATTCTATTGAGGTGTTCAAACAAAGCCTTGAATGTCTGTCAACATAAGTTATGTCATCAAATGAGTAGCGATGGTCGCCCCTAATAGTCAACTTAATTGTTAGTCGGTGCCAAGAGTCTTAGTCAACCACGTTAGTTGCAAGAAAAAACAGAAATGAAACAAAAAGAAAAAACACTTCAAATTCCATTCAAGAGCTCTACCTTCCCATTAGGCCTGGGGGATTGTTGGAACAAGGACCTTCTTTTCCCCCCAGCACTCTGCTGCTAGCTGTGCTGTAGCTGCCATTAGCAACTTAGCTCAGTTAGCAGACCTATGAGACAAAGCCTCTGAGATCAATGGAGGCCAGCTTGGCAGGGAATACAGCACCCGAGGGGATTTGACATTAAAGCGGCTCCGGGGACGATGAAGATATGTCGAGTTCAGGAGTGGACAGGAGGCATGAAGTGGTCGAGGAGCAAGTTTGTAACTCGGCGACTTGATGTTTAAGAACACATTGTGCACTGTGTTCATAAGTCTGTGCATATTTCTTTTAAGTTATTTATTCCCGTGCTTTCTTATGCGAGGTTATACAAAATGTCCAGCCTCCAGCTGGTTGTTCCAACATATTCAAGATCATAACCCTTCTTACTGTCAGTATTTAACAACCAGTTTGCTTCATAACCCAGAAATATACATTTAAATATTTAAATTAATATCAAATATGTGACGACTAGTCGACTAATGTCTTAAACTGACAATTACTGGTCGACTAAGAAAACCTTTAGTTGCAGACAACCCTGGTTTCAATGACAACAATATATTAACAATTTTTAAGTCTTTGCTATTAACTTGACAAGCATGCTCAGGCTGGGTAAAACAAGTGCAGACAAAGCAAGTAAAAATAAGGCTTTTCTACTTCTCTGCCTCTGTTCTGCCATCTGATCTTTATGTGTAGCAGCTGAACCCAGCCCTCAATCAAACACGCGGAGGAAAGGACAGAGAAGTTAGCGCGAGCATAAATGACAGCAAAACGTGGTAGAGAACTCTCAGCATAGTTTTGTTTCTTTTCATTCGTTTCTTTTTTTGTCTCTGTTATGATAGTTTCTGTCTGACATATCACAAAGTAACCTTTATCTGCAACTGTGGAGAAATACTGGGTTTATACAGAATGAATGCACATGCAAAAAAGAAAAAAACTAAACTAAAAGCAGAGCACCATGGGATAATTATACACAACAGACAGAAGATGTAACCACACTGTAAGGATTGATAGTTTGACGTCAGACTGAGGCCCAGTCTACAGCTGACAGTCGACCTCCTCCAGACTGGATGCCCTCAGCGACAGACAGAAACATCTGGATGGCAGTCAGCCTGGAATGCTTCATGTGACGTTGTGTGTAAATGCCACAGAGCTCGGGTGCGTTTGTCGTCATGCTGCACATACCTGTCTGAGCCCTGCAGACTGGACTCCTCGCCGTAAACAGAGTATATAAGGTCAGAGTCCTCCTTGCTGATGTTGGCGAAGCTGGAGTCGTAGGTGGGTGCGTAGGATGTGAACGGCCCGTAGTTGATGTAGGACACTGTGGGAAGTGTTGTTATTGGCTTATTATCGCTCATGAAAGATCAACCAGCAGGGAGGAGAGGTCTGATATTAGAAATGTGCAGAAACATGAAGCTGGAGCAGTACGATACCTTGAGTAATCCTGTTCCTCTTGTCCTCCCTGAAGCCCTGCAGGGTGTTCACACCGCTCTGCAGCCGATTGGACATCATGCCCAGTTTCACGGGACAGTAACCAACATCTGCGGCAGGAAACACGCAGCATTTCAGTTCTCTCTCCACTTCATTGTCTTGATTAATTTAAGATCTGCAACTAACTTTTATTTTAATAATGGACTTTATTTCTCTATTAACTTTCTAAAAAAAATTTAAAAAAATAGAGAAAGAAGTCCAAGGTGACATCAGCAAATAGCTTTTTTTTTTGTCCAGGCAACACTTCAAAATGCAGAGACATTCAGTTCAGAAAGCTGAGAAAAACAGCTAATCTTCACATTTTCAAAGCTGGAACCAGCAAATCCTTGACAGACAGCTTATTCATTTTCTGTTGATCAACTGATGGACTAATCATCTGAACTCTTTTAAGGTTCCAGATGAACTCACCTCCCACTGATGGATCTGCTGGGTTGAGGATTGCCAGAGTGGTGGAGCCGTCAGACTTCCGCCTTGCAAACTCCAACTGCATGACAAATAAAATATACAAAGCCATAAAAATCACCTTTTCAGTACGAGAGATGGCTGTGCTGCAGTTAAAGAGGTAGTTGGATTATCTGAAGAGGCATGGTATGAAGTATTTATCTATAGTCAGTGTTACGAGGTTGGCACGTCTTCACTTTGGAGAAGCAGCAGGAGTATCGGTGTAGGAAGCTGATAATGTACTGTTGTGGACAGGGTCAGCAGTAAAATGTATTGTAACCACTATAAAATATACCAACACTAAAACTACAGAATTGGTATCTGTCTTTGTCGTCAGACAGCTATTTCCAACACAAAACCACCACTACATAAACCAAATATCACCAACCAGACTCCACTGGCAAAATAGATGATTTCACCTTGCAGAACACAGGCGTTGCTGGTCTACCACTGCCTCAATAGGTTAGTTTGTGTTATTGCGTCTTCAGCATTTTGAAAGCTTAGTTCAGATTCACCGAAGTCCCATAATAATGCCAACAAACTAACAGGCCGAGGCAACGGTAGGTCAGCAACTTCTGTGCTCTGTTTTTGCAAATGGAGTCTGGTTGAACAAGAGAAAGTGATATTTCGCTTATATAATGTTGGGTTCCTGTCATAAAAGGCAAAGCAAACCAAAGGGATGAAAATATTCCAAACACAGCATACACATAACTGATATTATTTTTTAAGCGGCATCTTGCTGTCCACCGCAGTGCTCCTAGTTTAGCTTCTACCTACCAACCTTATTGTAGGTTATAAACTGACCACACGTAAGTAGCTATACTTACTATACTGTATACTTGTACAACTCCATTTCAAATAATCCATACTATTCCTTTAAACATGACCCCAAGCTAATTGTTCTGAATGTCTTAAACACTAAATTCCTTCTTAGGCTAAAAGTAAAGGATGGATTTTATGTGCTTTAAAAGTAGACACTTTTCATGTCATCTGATTGAAAAAGGAGTCGTGATATTTTTAATAGTGGTTCTAATGGTGGTTATGTCAGTTTGCAAAAAGAAAAAGTGAGTTTAACCCTGTTTGCTTACATCACACTGCAGCACTCTGTTGGACAGCTTCCCCCCAGACTCTTCAATAACCTTGCGAATTTCCTCAAGCTCTTTCTCTGCCTTTGCCGCTTCGTCCTTGGAGTCCTTGTCCTGTCTGCAAATGAAACACAATTGAAAGACGGCAGATGAGACACTTTGACCATGAATGAAAAGGTTTTTACTTTGTAGCAAGAATAAAAACTCTGTACACTGCAGCAAAATACTGCAGGCAGAGGGAGGAAGCACTTCTGTTCATTAAACGCCTACATTCTACTTTCTTTCCACAGATAATCTACCTGGAAGCGTTCTGTTGACGTCAGTACACGCCATCAAAATTTTATACGCAGGGTCTGCTGTTATAGCGCTGAAGGTAAAAAGTAATGAATGAAAAGCAGCACAGTAAAGGGTTTTTGGCTGTTCCTCCTCTGACAAGTCATAACTAACCCTTGATTTTAATCGTCCGGTTCTGTTACATCACTGGGCAACAACACTGATTTTAAAGATGTACAGCCTTGAGAGAAAACAAGACCCAACATGCTGCGAGGCATTCCTCACATTCTCAGCCTCCGGCTCCACAGTGGAAAACTGATTCACTTTAGCGTCAGAGGAAAACAAACTCACAGAAACCAACCCTGTACACTGGTAGAGTGGGAAATTGTTTCCACCAACGTGCTGCCTTTTTTTTTTTTTTTTACTTTTTACTTCTGGCCGATTAGTCATCTTAACCTCACCTGTGTTGATGTGCAGCTGACAATTTCAGCATTTCTGTTTTTAAAATCTGTGATTGTAGCAGGCAAGCTTGCAAACTGTAGTTGAATGATAATTTGCTCAAGATCAGGACTGGGTCCTAGCCATTTCTTGATTGACATGAGAGATTTTACTCATATCACCCAACTGAAACTGACTTTAGACTTTATAAAATATGAAGCTTCGAAAGATTCAAATAATAAATACGTAGTACAGCTTATAGTCATGAAATCTGAGCAAATCTGGCTTAAGAGCAGTTATGCTGCAGTGTTATTCGACTGTGACTTAAGGAAACATGAATATAAATTCAACATCAAGGACCTGGGTGTGCTAGGTGTCTGGGATCTCTCGCTGGTGTCTGTGGTCATGGGTCTCTCTTTGTTCTGGTCCAGGCTGGTGCCCCCTTGTTCTTCAGTCTTTCCTGGCTGTTTGGTTGCAGGGTCGAGGCCGGACATGAACTCGATGCTCTGCTTCAGGCTCTCCAGCCTCTCCTATTGTGCAAACAATTTTAAAACTGTATTTAATTTTTCCCTTAGGATCAAGAAAGACGAGAGAAGAACTGAAGAGAAGAAAATGTGCCTGAAAAACCTGTTGGTAATACCGATGATGCAGTGTGTAATCACTCTGAGAACATTTTGAGAGTATCTGCTGCCCCCATCTGTTGCATCACAGCAAAAGTCATTTAACTCTGTTCCAGAGTTCCATATGACGTTTATAGTAAACAGAAAGATGAAATATAGGGATGCACGATAAATATCGAGACTGAGAAATTATCAACCAATATTGGTCTATCCAGCTATATTGGTCAACATAAACATCGGCATATATTAACTTAGAAATATCTGCTATACTAATATCTGATTTGACAGATAGTCAAAGTATTTAATTTGAATATTTAAGCAACACGCTCTGTAAAAGCCAAAGTATATTTTTGATGAACTTTACTATAAAAACTAAATGAAGATTTGAAGAGTCAGTCAGTCAGATTTGGTTCAGTCAAAGCTGTGAAATATTAGATCATCCATCTTTGTTCACTATATCTTAGCCTTTCTTATCTCCAGTTGTGCATTAACTACACTGTACACAGACATTTTTTTAAATACAGAAGTGTGAAATTATCAGTTATTTTATCAGTATCAGCCATGAGAAGGAGGTAATTATCAGTATTGGCTGAAAAAAAATCCATAACGTGCATTTCTAATAAAATATGACATCTTGTGGCTCAGAATGAGAAGCTTTACACATGTACAGTAAACAACATCTCAGTTTTAAGAAGTGATGAACGTTTTCTTCTGTTCAAGGGTCGTCCCGACTTCACTGAACTTAAATCAAGTTCTTGTGTCGACTGTATAATCAATTATCATTGTCTTCTGACTGACAGTTTCAAAATAAACATTGCTACATTTACTATATTAAGAGACAGCTTTTTATTTAAATTTTAAAAAGACAGCAAAATTAATAAATGCCTAAAATGCTTTGCAATACTAAAATGCTATTTTTCAAAAATAATACTTGTCTACAAGCTGTTCACGAACACAGGTGTGAGAAGAACTCTTTTTCTGAATATTCACTTTCATACCTGGCTCAAGATCTTCATTCCAGAGTGCAACAGTTTCCGAGCTGCTTTGTGGTAAATCGTCTCAGGTTTGTTGTAAATCATGGCGTTTTCACACATGATCCTGAAATCCACCTGCATCAACAAAATATAACTCATCAAACAATTGAGAACATGACAAAAACAGCTCTTGTGAATCAAAATGCACTGAGTGTTTAAAATCCTGGTCGACATGACAAACTTGATGGCCTGGCTCATGCTGTGGCTATGTTTTTTTTTTTTTTTTTTTTTTAAATCTTGACATTAATCCACCATTATTAATGTCTTCCAGGATTCTGTTATTTCTAGGGACGTCCTGATCAAGTTTTTATAACCCCAATCCCCATCCGAGTCCTTTCACATTGGGTATCTGCAAATACAGAGTCCAATCCAGTGAGGTCATGTTAAAAACTTTTTGATACCAGCGTCTATACCTTGATTTCAATAGCGGTTCCTGAACCATACTTTTCTCAATACAAATTTCATCCATTTCAACAATTACCCAAAACTGTTCAAAAACCTGGGAGGAGCTGAAGAAAGCTGTTTTTACTCTGTGCACTTTACTCAACCTGGATAACTGGACTAAAATGAAGACACTGGTGGAATATCTGTCCAGTACTACACTATATAAAACTACATACAAATAAAAACAACTGTCAAAGGGACCATTAACGAGCAAGAGTAGTCTGTCTAATCCAAAGAAGAAGATAATGACTGTGTAGATTACGTTTGTGGTATTTGGAAATAGTGGTAGAGTGAGACTTCTCACTCAAAGAGCAGGTAACTCAGGTCTGACCATCAGCTTCAGGAGTTTCTCTCCTATTACCTCTCAGTCTGTAAACAACACCATGTTAGCCATCAGAAACACTCTCTGTCTCAACTCCAGGTTACTGAACCCTGCAGTGGTGAGGAGAGGATGTGACAGGACTTCCATCTGAGAGGACATATAAGTGAACAGACTCAACAATGACCTAACAGGTTAGCTGCACTGGCTAATTAATAAGTGCATTTAGTGCACAGAATAATCTGTGCAGATCATTGGTATAGATAAGTAGCTGGTGGTACAAAAATAAGCAATGATCCCCCTCTCTATCTTGTTTTTCCTGCATGCTCCTACGATGTGTAAAATCTTCGTACAACCGTGCAGCATGTTTAGTTGCTCACTGACTTACTCCATAGATATTCGATGCCTATATACCAAATGATGAGGTGTTTTTTCAATACACAATAGAATCGAAGCAATTCGGTCAGTGCCATTAAAGTATCAAAGTTCACTACCCAGTCCCAGATCCAATATTTCTCCTTACGTAGATGCTGATTAAAAGTATATCTGACACATTAAAATAACTACTTGATCCAAATACTGGAGGTCATGGTTCAAATTAACTATGAAGTTGATCAGTTTAAATTATTGATATGATATCGATTAAAGTTTATCTGGGAGAATGTGACCCCTGAAATCAACACAAAGCGATTAGATCAAGTCTCACTGGGTTGGAGTAGCGCTGCAACTCTAACAGGCTGACAAGGACAGAATACAGTAAATAAAGGATCAAATTTTATTAAACCAATTACAGCCCATTTAGATATACCTGTATCATCCCTGAAGCCAACCTTAGGATCGTCTCAGGATATTACTTGTTATTTGGAATTATCCTGCTATGTGTGTATACTTAGCACGCAATTATACACATATGCGAGAGAGAAAGAGAGACAAATACCTTGAGTTCATCCAATGTCTGGTAGCACTCATTCTTTACTTTGTCCTTCATTGTACTGAAGTCCATAGGCCGTTTGATAATCGAAGAATAACCAGGAGCAATGAGGTCTGTTACTGGAAATGAGAAGAACGCACTGGGATCTTTCCTACAGAGAAAACACAGACATACAGTATTAATTCACAGCACCAGGCACACAGTAACTCAACTGTAGCTGAACGAAGGGATAAGTCAGTAATATAATCACAAGCACTGTGAGAAGACTTGCTGATGAATGTGCATTAGCTCACAAATAAACAAGCAGATATACAATAATCTCATATCAATACATGATCAATACTGCACCTTTGGAGCTGCCTGA
Source organism: Lutjanus campechanus (assembly GCA_027495735.1). Lineage (NCBI taxonomy): Eukaryota > Metazoa > Chordata > Actinopteri > Lutjaniformes > Lutjanidae > Lutjanus > Lutjanus campechanus. Next base: position 9,051 of record JAJHUR010073996.1, read on the forward strand.
TGAGCTGGTTCAAGGCCTCCTGAAGGGGAGTCTGTTCCTTTTCTGTGAGGAAGAATAACAAAGCCTCATTAAGAAAATATTTTTTAAAAAGTGTTAATAATAAAAAGTGTTGACATACATAACAGTGAACAAAAGGAAATTTGGGAGTACCTTCTTGCTTATCCAGTTCTGAACGGATAGGAGTTCTACTCTGTTCATCATCTCCATCGGTATCCTGTCCTTTCTTCTTCTTTGTCACCTAATTACAAACAAGCATTAATCTAACATGCAGAGTATCTATTCAAAGATCCTTACAATACCATCTAGAAGAAGAAGACAGGATCTTTAGTGATGTCACCTTTTTCTTTCCTCTGTCATCCTCTGGTGAGCCAAAGCTCCTCTCTTTATCCTTCTTCTTTTTCTTCTTCTTGTCTTTTGGTTTGTCATAGTCCGCCGGCTGTTCGTCGTAAAAGGTGTCCCGACTCGAACTTCCCGTCGTCACCTCGTTTCCCGACACCTTCAACACGAGCTTCAGTGGTCTCTCTCCGTACTCTGCACATGTCAAGTCAACAAAAAGCATTCAATGGAGCTAACGATGGCTAAATGTTGATAGCTAACTGAGACCCTGACAGCAGAGAGATATTATAAACAATGGCCGCTAGCAACTAGCTTACCTCGCGGGCGTTATACTGACGTTACAGCTTGAGTTAACGTTATGATATAGTATTAAATTTGACCTTGTATTCATACCGAATATTTACACCCAAATGTGGTACACTAACAGGTAGATGCGGGAAATAACCGCTAAATGCTAGCCTAGCAGTACGCTAGCTAAACAACTAAGGTAGGACTATGGTGGTGCTAACACGGCTAACAAGCGCGAAACCAGGAATTCCAGTCTCTGTTTGTAAAAATTAAATCATAAATCTTTCTGGTGGATACGCTCTTGAACTATCTACAAATTAAATACCTTCATATCCGTGTTTTTCGGACTTGTGCTTTTTGTGCTTCTTGCCCATTGTTTGTATTTTGACCTGGCACCGGCCGGTTGCTCTCTCTGATCTCTGTAACGGAAACTGCACAGAGCGACATGGGCCTCCAGCGCCACCCGCTGGTGAGGCGGTGTTAACGCGACCACCATTATCGCCGGTAGGGGGCGAAGTAAGCTTAGTATTAAATTCAACCCTAAACCAAACCCTGCTAAACTTTTAACCAGCGGTGAGCATCCGCGTGATGGAGTGCAACTGTCAGTCTGCATTATGGACCATTTAAAGAGAGGTTTGACACAGCATTATAAGTATTTCTAAAGACACACTCTCTGTGAGCTCAATGGACATTAGAGAGCCACAGCAGTCACACCACAATACAAGCATGCACACATAAATACACTAAAAAGGGCAATGCCCTTAGCCTGTTAAAGTGTTTCTCTAGCTATTTAGTATTGCACTTCAGCAAAGTTTGGATGCTTGCAAATTAAACATTAAAAGGAGGATGGTCAAAAGATGAAGATGCGGGCTGATCGGCTGAGATCATGATTTTCAAGTAACTTCATTGTAAATCTGTGTCAGGTGATATAGAGTGAGAAAGTCAGCATACGAAGAAGTTGAGTGGATAGATTGATGGATGGATGGATGGATGGATGGATGGATGGATGGGTCTTAAAACACAAGACTTTCACCCAGAGAGTCACAGTTTGTGTCTCGTGTGAAGGTCAATGTTATCCAGTACTGGCAGATGCAAAATACAGCAATATTGTACTGTGACTTAAAAATAATTGTATTTTAATAAAAACAAATTCTACACACTGAAGCAAACTGGAAAGGTGCCAGCATACTGAATGGCAAAACTATGTAATGTGCACCATATTACACAGAGGCTCCGTCGTGTGAACAAGATGGCAACTGTTTATTGCTTCACACAGAGTCAATCTAAGGCCATCAAACAATCACTTCTACTGTTCTTACCCATCAAAATAAAAGCCCCAGACTGTGTCACTACTCTACCAGCTGCTTGATCAGTGCAATGCTGATATGATTGGTTGCTCTCAAACAAGGTTTTGTTGTGGGTTTATGCAAATGTAAAAATTATTGTAAATTCAGCCTTTTTTGAAATTGTTGATTGTATATCATACAGTTGTTAAAATTATGGCACAAATGGGGCGGACGTTTATCTCAGTGGGTAGAGCGTCCGCCCCATGTATGGAGGCTGCTAGTCCTATGCAGCGGCCGCTGGTTCGACTCCTGCCTTTGGCCCTTTGCTGCGTGTCATCCCCTCTCTCTCTGCCCTGTTTCCTGTCTTCTCTTCAGCTGTCACTGTCCAATAAAGGCACAAATGGCCAAAAAAATAACTTAAAAATAATGGCACAAATAAGACAATCATTTAACATGTGGCAACACTCATGTTATATTAAGTTTTAAATTATATGTGTGTAATGTGATTTGTAAGTCAGACTTACTTCACTTATGACATGTGACTTATGTAACGTAACATACTTATTTTAACCCAAACTATGATCTTACCTACCTCATGCATCAGTATGAGACACAGATGGCCGTGACGGAGCAGCATCAGTATTTGACAACCTGGGATGTGAACAGGATGGGATCCTGTGTTTCTCTTAGTGGCACTTCTGACAGCATCTTTCATCAGACCTGCTTGGTAAATGCCCATGTCTTTACAACTCAATGGCCAGTTTGTAATGCAGGGTTGCCTTTATATGTTTGAAGTCTCCAAGCCCAAGCAGAACAACCCTGGTGACGTCATCACCGTTATTTTCTCGGACATTAGAAAGCTTGTTCCAGAGCCACAGACGAAATTACACAATTGTCTTCACTGGCTGTTTATATACTTGATGATGAGTAAATAGAATGTGTGCAAAATGTGTAAAGTCAGTGCAGTGCTCCTTTGATGGTTTTGTAACACTCATAAGTTCTCCATCTTCAGACAGACACCATTCTGTCAAATTAATGCAAAACTAAGGGGCACCATTGTGAAACAAAAATAACAATAAGAAGAATTTTTTTCCGTTTCAACTTTTTTGAACACTTCTTAGAACACAGGACAAATAATTTAAACGAAGATATGTATTCTGTAGAATATAAAAAATGCTATCTTATTTCACTTGCACTTGAACTGAATCCTGTTTAAATAAACCAGATTAAGCTCCAAAGGGAGACCGATGACACTTGGTTATGGTTGGGCTCCGTAGGATACTGTACAGTCTGGAGCTTCCCTGCCTTGCAGAGCTGTTATGCTCTGTTAAATCGGCACATATTGTACCGGCTGATGAATGACAGATGTTTTATTCATGGAGGAAAGATAGTGTGCATTCTTTGAAGCACATTCCAGGTTTTATGAAGAGGGTAAAGGATGGGGGCAGAAGGTTTGAAAGGAATGAAGATTGACTGAATCCACCATTTCAGCCATTCCTGCCTTCAGATGAAGAGGTGATTCTGACACTCTGTTGATGTTTGAGTCTCCTATCTGAGCAAACCCATCCCCAACAAATTGCCTCCTGATCTGTCTCAAGAAATACCAGCCATGGTACTGTGCACCCTTTACATACCAGTGCGATTACTAGCTGATATTCTCATGGAAAAAGACTTCAACTACAACACCAACAAATTTTTGTCTAGGGATTTCAGGGTTCAGGGGATGACAAGTCAAGTGAGTGCCCTGATGATAAACCTACCTCACTGACACTGTCTCCACCAACTCCTGAGGAAAATGTCTGGCTCTTTAGCTGCTAAATGCTCTATTATGCTCAACAGTCACTAACATTTTTCTCTCTGCCATTTGGTGCTTGGCAGCTAGCATACAGTGGCCTTATCAGAGCTTTTTTTTTAAGTTTGTGTTTGAGAGATGAGAGCAGCGAGAGTGAACTGAAACAGTAAAGCTGCAGGTCGTACAACCAAAACTCTGAGCTGAAAGATGCTAAAAATGCTCCTCAGCTGCAGAGTTGCTTGATAATTCTCTGTCGGCTTATCACCATGATTGACCCTTTTCATAGTACACATAACCATTTTATCACAGAAAAATATTAGTCCAGATTCTTTTCTGTGACTATAACATATTGAACTTTATTTGGAAGGTATATGTTTTTGTTTCTAGAAAATGTGTTGTCATTTTACTGAGGTGTCGTGTTGTGTTTGATATTACCAAGTACACAGCAAATGGAGTGAATTTAGTTTCATATCCCATTAGGTCAGGTATACTTTACACTTACATTATAAGCATTAACAAACCTTGTCTACACAATTAGAAATAAAGGTGTTAACTAGAACCATGAAGAGTTCTTCAGCTTGTCCCCGCAATAGAGCTCTTTTTGGTTATTTGTATTCCAAGGGTTTTATCTCATATTCACCCAGGGAATATTCTCATGAACCCTCTTATATTATAGTACAAAGAACCATTGACAAAATAATTTTTTAAGGATCTCAACAATCCTTGCAGAACTCCCTCTTCCAGAAATGGTTCTTCACATGCAAATGGATTTGAATAGAACCTCAGCTCATCAGGAAGAACCCTTATTTATAAGAGTGTAGAGAGTGATTTAGGATGAGTATAACAGGTAGTAGGTCATGCCTTTATCACAAGAAAACAGTGGTAATGACTGCGGTGGTCAAAGACAGTGTTCCTGATGGGCCTGAGGAGTGGAGGGGCAGCATACGTGCCAGGCTCGGGCCGGCCCGCTGCAGCCCCAGAGAGGCCGTGGGATCCATCTGCTTCATTCCAGCTGCGGAGCTGCACACGCGTTGGAAGTCCACGGATTAAAAGGAGATCAGTTACACCAAACAGGGCTAACAAATGGCAGATGTTGTGAATTTCATTATCCTCTGTCACAACAGAGGGGCTGAAGGGACCCAGAGACTGTTTCCACATGAAAGCGGCATCCCAGCAGAACCATGGGAAACCGCTTCCCACTCTGCGGACTGGATGGAACTGGGATGTTTGGTCTCTCCACATATACACAAACAAAAATACAAACAGGCGTACAAAGGCAGGCTTTGAACGGTTTATCTGTCTCGCACATGGGTCGTCTGAACCCAGCGTTGGAGATAAAATGTGCTGTTTGGATGCCACTGAGCCAGAGCATGGTCATTTTACATTTTTTAAGGTCCCGGAACAATTCAGTTTGAACTGCTCTAAAATAACTTGGAGTTGTGTTTCTGACTTCATGCCCTGTTGAACTCTTACACCACTTTTACATGCCAGTGACTGTCGTATAGCTGCACATTCTCTTATCTTCTTTCTTTATTTACAATTGATAACGTTTATTAAAAACAAACCTTGGCTTGATTTAATTTAAAAGTCCAATGTGTAAGATTTATGGGGCTTTATTAGCCAAATATATTCTAAATTCAATACAATATTCATGATTCCATTAGTTAAAACAAGAATCATTGTATTTTCACCACAATTCATTAGAATGAGCTGTTTATGTTTACAGAAGGGGCAGGTCCTTTTCCATGGAGTTCGCCATGTTGTCCCACCATGTTTCTACAGTAGCCCAGAACGGACAAACCACACACCAGCTCTAGAAAGCGCCTTTTGTGTTTTGTGCAAGTTTTGCAGCCACCATATGTTCTTCTACATCAGGCCTATTAAATTGGTGACTTGTGGGCTAAATCTGGTCCTTTAACAGCCTCACTCTGATCCTTTGATTATTTTAAAGTATATGATTGTGATTTTTTAGTTATGCCTGTGCCTTGATGTTCGATCTTCTAATAAAAGAAGCAAACATTAATTGAACAAGCCTATTTGACATGTTTGGAAGGACAGAGTGAGGCAAAGCATTGCAATCTGCAAGCTCACCACTAGATGCTGCTAAATTGACAAACTGGCCCTTTAACATACCTCGTAAACACAAAAATCTCTTGTGCTTCCACAGAAATATTTGTAACATGGTTTGCAACATGTTTTGTAGCTTTGAAAACTTGGATTTCAAAATAACTTTGGGTAATTACATCAAACTTAAAGCCTGTGACCAATGCAAATTAATAAACTCTCTCCTTACGGATTGATATGAGAATATGGCATGAAGTTTGGTCACAGAAGTAGCTTCTTTTCACTAGAAGTTGTCAGAGCGCTGTTCAGATATGACAGATGAAATGTTTGGGGTCATTACAACTGTCAACGCAGAACGTTTTTTGAAGATGTAACCAGCCATCACAAGTAAGTCAGACAGAAACATCAAAGAGGAGAAGCCAATCATTCTGCCTCAGTGTTTTTCTCCAGCCTGCCAGTCTGTCATAGCAACATCTTTGAGCATCAATCACTCATTCCTGTCAAAGCATTATGTGTTTGGTGATTCTATTTTTATCTGCAACCAAAACACCTCTCGTGCGCTGCTTTGATTATCAGTTTTTTACAGCTCACCACTGTCTCCGTGATCTTCCAGTCATGTGGTCCATTGACATCCCACCCAGGTCTGTGGATGAAGGTCAGGGTCAATCTCGTGCTGCAATAACCTTACAATGTTTTTTTAAATACTTACATATTTTAAAGGGAGACTTCACCCCAAAATCAAAAGTTATATATATTGGTCATAGATTTGTCTGCCCTCTTTCTCATATAATGGAAGTAGGTGGTACGCGGCTTGTGGTGCCCCACCCCAACATCCAAGATTACTCAAGATAATCCACACAACTTGTGCTGAGTAGGAGAGCAGTAGAAAGAAAATAGTTCTGACATGACAGCTCCACAAAAATGAAGCCAAATCCTCTCGACCCTCTACTCCCGGTGGCTGGTTGCAGTATAGGTCATAATTCTTGTCCCCTCCATGTTAGCAGATGGGACATGGGCCAAAAAAAAAAAAAAAAAAAAAAAATCAAAGTACACATCAAATAATATTTTATTTAACATGTTTTCTGTCATTTTAGGCAGTTCCTACTGTACTGGTCGATGTTCAAGTTTTCATTTTTCTGATGAGTTTGGTTATAATTAGTTATTTGATGCTATAAAATGGGAATTTAATGTCATGATTGAGAGCTGAGCCCTGCTCGTGATTGAGTCAGCATGTGTGTGGGTGGGAATATGAAAGCACTGGTCCAACCTTGATTACAACTGCATAGACACTGGCTCCTAATAACATCACCAGCAAAAGATTGCAGCACTGAAATCCATATAATATATTTAGGTTTTTATACAATGTCCATCTTTATTTACTGTCGGTGTGGAAAACCTACTTGCAACTCCATTCAAATTCATGAGCTGAACTGTCATTATGTTACATTTGGGGGCAACGGTGGTATTGCCAGTTCGGTCCACCATTTGAATTAATATCAAACAGGTTTTTTAATTATAACATCAGCCCAACCCTATCACCAAAACAAGGTCTGTGAATTATCTTGAATTATCAGTGAATTATTGAGTTTATCAAATGTATCTTTGACCACAAGCCGAGTGCAATCTAGCTTCATTATATTCAAGAGAAGGCAAGCATGTCTGAGATGGATAAACAGAACTACAAGAGGAAAAGAGGAAAATATGTATTTTTGATTTTGGGGTCAACTGTCCTTTAATATACAGACTGCAAATAGGTTACCACACTAGAAATACCCATAATGATAACTCAAGTGGGGATAATTATTTTTAAGGAATTTCATGGACAAACAAAACTGGTAAGCGTCAAGAAACGGCAATAAAGATCACCATCAGATTCAAAGCAGGACGTCATGGTGTCACTGGAGCATCTTGAACCACGGAGGCGACATTGAAGTTATTTGAAGTTAGTGAATGTGTTCGTTTTAGCATCTGCCTTCCCCAATTGTTAGCCACAGTGTTCTCTGATCCAATTACTCTAATGTATATTTCATCGGGCTTGCTTAATGTTTTTGCAGTTTAACGTCACCCTCTGCTTTAAGGTACTTAATGTATTATTCTGTTTTTGAAAACTCCATTATAATGGATGATTTTTTTTAAGGAGGCTGGTCTGATGTGTGACTCTACAGGGGATGCTTGTTGGCAGTTGTCTGTGCGTGCATTTTCATGGAGCACACACATCAAAACGCTTACATGCATCATAAATTTGCAAGCGTGTGTGTGTGTGTGTGTGTGTGTGTGTGTGTGTGTGTGTGAGCGTGAGCATGTGTGATAGGGCAGGCAAGGTGGGGGGAGGAGAGAGGGGGAGGGTAGGATGGGGGCGACCGCTGATTTCTGTCGATCTGAGCCTTTATTCTCCCCGTGCCTCTGAAGACAGTGGTCCTGGGGTGGGAAAAATACACAGGGGAGTCGTGTTAAAAGCCTGCGAGCTTGGTGACGATCCTCCGTCAGATCCTTAGCCGTTTGAAAAGTTCATATAAACTGAAAGACAGCCACTGGGAAATGGTCTTTGCAAACTCAATGAGAATTTATCATCTCAACACAGGGAGAGGCACCGTTTGAGGTGGAAACGCGCTGCCTCTAATCTCGCTCTCCTTCAGAGGTTTATCAGGGACTCCTCCTTCCCTAAAAACGGGTAAAGCTGGGTCCTCATAAACAAGGTATCTCAGCTGTCATCCTTCTTAGCCTGTAGCCCCCTAAAAACAACACAACTCCTGGTGTGAACTTCTGTCAACATTTTTCTCCATTTTCAGGCTATTTTAGCAAACTAGCTGTTAGATGAAGTCCTGCAGCTGGAAAAGGGTAATTATCTCAGTAGGCCGACAAAATTGAATTTCTTGCAATTATGTAAGTACTTAATTAGCTATCTGTCAATCGACTTAAGTCCCAAGTTGATTGTTTGTTTAATTGCTGTTTTCTGCTTGAACAATAACGTTGGCATTGCAGTCCTATTAAGCTTTGGATTTATGCCATGCTGCAGTTGAGAGTACTTTTGGAGGGTGTCATGTCTTTTTTAATCTCTCCAAAACCAAAAACACAAAGAGCCACGTGTAAGGAATGGATTTAATAGTGTTTATGTGCTCTAATGTTAGCTGCAAATGTGTTCAGCTAACAGCTAACTACCTACAGTAATCGCAGGATGAAATAGCATTTCATACTATACTATTTTTTAAACATTTTTATTTTTGGTGGATGAGGTTATATTAAAAAAAAAAATCCTGTTTAGGGTGTCCTGGTTACTCACCTGATAGAGTGTGTGCCCCATACACTATGGCTTAGTCCTTATGGAAGCTGTTCAGGTTTGATTCCTGTCCTTGGCCATTTGCAGCATGTCAGCAGCCAGCAAGGGAACGATCATCTTAAGCCATATAAAAGGTAAATTTATTGTCTTATTCTTTACAGATTTATTTTTTTTTGGCTCTCCCATGACTCCAATCAAAGAATGTTTCAGAGTGAGGGCATCAACTTAACCATGGAGTTTGCTACTATTGTCATTATGGTTGCTTTTTTAAAATGAAGGGTCTGAAAAGGTGCAAAATATCACTAGTTGGCAACACTGTATTAAAGTCTTTTATCTCAGATAGTGACACGAATATAGAACGAATATAACCTCTGTCTTATTTGTCTAAGTATGTATCCTCAGGTAAGCAATCAAACAGGATTATGTTGGAGCGAAGTAGTAGCCTAACAACTGGATTATACTCCTGAACAGATGCATACATAATTAGCTGTGGACACCATGAATGCCTGTTAGTTGTGTTTATACTACTTTCTGGAGGACGTGTTCCACACATGCGCAGTAGATTGGCCTCTGTAGCAGCCACATGAATGAGTCCATGGACGAGTCTGTGCTGTCACAACAAATTGGGGGGTGCACGGATGTGGGCAGAGATCCTACGCGTAGACCCTCTGATGACGAAATTTACATCATGCAGACCCTAGTGCACTTGCCGATGTGGAAAGAATAATGTGCTCCCAGCTAAAGAGTTTGATCTTACATTTTTCCTTGAATGACTACTACTACTCTGCTATTCAATAACAAAGTTGTTTCTTTATTTTCATATCTTCTACATGCATCATGACCTGATGAAGATGATGACTATTTGTCTGGGACTATCCTATATAAAAACATGCATCTTTAACCTGAGTCTTTTAGCACAGTGAAGTATGTAGCCATCAAGTGCGTAGTGCATAAGACTTTTCGTACAGGATTGCAGTTTTAAAACAAGTCAGCTCAAAAGAAAGTCAGCTCCTGGAGCTAATACTAGTGTAATTGTGTAGATAAATACAGCTGATAAAATCTGCCAGAAATAAGTATTTCAAATGGTAAATCTGCTATCATTTTCATTATAAAGTTGTGCTTTGCTAGAAAAGAACAGGCACAGCAACAGTGAGAAAGCAGGGTAGTGATTAGTCACTGGCCCACTGCCTTCCAAATCAGATCTTAACAGTGATTCAGTGTTACCACCCACAGAGTTGTTTTGAGCATTTATCAACAGTTAGAAGAAAATTCAGTTCAGTATATTTCTCTCTATGACTGAAAACTTTTTTGTAAAGTAAACCTCGAGCTGCTGGTGGCTGGTTGTTCTGCAGTCCAGTTCTGCCTGCAACAGACAAACCTACAGCCTCTAAAGCTCATGAACAATCACATCCTTCCCACTGGTTAAGCATAAAAAGACCCACATGACAGTGATTTCCAGGGCCTTGGAAAAGTGGGAGGAAACCAGAGATCACTGTGAGGGGATGACGATAATTGTCTCATTTAGAGACTGATGCCCACAGGTAAGAGTAATTACGGAGGACCATTATTCTCTCCTGTCTGTGGGTGTGTGTGTTTGTGTGCTGCGGAGGCCAGCGTTTCAGGCGGGTGCCAGCAGCAGATTACAAAGGTGTGGCTTTCACGCGACATCCAAATGTGACACATAAAAGACAAAAGTGTGGATCAACAGAGGGTGTCTCAGCCCCATTCCGCTACTTTGCCGTCAATCTGACAGATGGCATGGGCCTGTCTGAGGCCCTGGCAATGAGGAGTGCAGTGGCTTCAAAGGCCCTCTGTAATCTGCAGAAACATCACAGGCTGGGAGAAAGTGACTGTCTCCCAGACACCCGCCCTACTAAGAGGGCGAGCGAGGCGCTAATGAAAGGCAGATAAAGGGATTGCAGGCACAGACAGTGCCTCATGAAAAAAAAAGAGGGAGAGAGAAAACATCAGGTAGGCTTGCCTTTTTTCTTTGCCTTTCTTTTTCTTTTAAAGAATCTACAGATAAATGGTCTCGTCAGTCCTTTTGTGTTCCCGGAAAAACAGCAACACACAGATAAAGAGTTACTTTCAAAGCTCTCCTCCCCCATTGAGTGTGACTCAATTCAGACTAAATGGTCAGTGCTGAGTATGGGGTAAAGTTAGTGATGATGGAGGAAGGATGAAGATTGTGCTTTTTTGTCGGAAATGCCACCAGTTCCTTGTGTTTTTTGGCGGCTTTGATGTGCCAGTCAGGCCTGGCCCTCGCTGACAGCCGTAGCATTAATCACAGGAACTCGGTTCTTTGTCACACTTTGCCGCATTCATTTATCGCCCAGGAAGGAGCCGCATCCCTTCATTTGGACTAATCAATTCTTGCTTTTTAGTGACATCTCAGCACACGGCAGGTTCACATCTCCTCCTAGGTAACACTGATGGCTGACAGCACCAATATCAATAGCACAATGTGTCCTTTTACCTTCTAGGAAACGGTGGGGTGACGTCGAGCTGTACAACCCCAAACTATACAGATTATTTAGCTGAAACGCTGTAGCTTTATCAGACAAAGTCAAACAATTATTACCCTGCGGGTGAAAAAACACAAGTATTGGTTATAACATTAGTCTGACACAGTGTGATGGGGAATCTGGACAGCTAGCAGGTCGCTGAAGGCATTTACAAGTTTACTCACAGCAGCACTACATGGTATGTACGGGTTCAGTGGAGCGAGCATGGATCAGTCATAGTCTGTAGACCCTCACTCAGCTCCAGGGCTGGGGGATTTGTTAGCTTCTCTCAGGGTAACCGGGCCACTCTTCATTTCAACACATTTGCCTTTTTTTTTTCCTGACAGGCCAGTGGACTGTGCAGGCCTGTCAAAGCTGGCAATGCCTCGCATTTTCAGGAAAAACACACAGCCCTATGTTACCAGTCCTTATCAGTTTGTGAAACTATATCACAACCTGTGTTTCCATCAATGTATTTTTATGTATAACAAGTTAATAAAAAATAAATGATACATTCATAGTGTGTTACATTTTAAAAATTAAGTAAATTCATGGTTTGTCATAGTATAAAAAGATGTGATGAGGTTAAAAACATAAAAACATTCATAAGCTGCATTCATTAGGATTGATTTAAAGGGACAGTTCACCCCCAGATCAAAAATACATATTTTCCCTCTGACCTGTACTGCTATTTATCCATTTATACTATTTTGGTGTGAGTTGCAGAGTTTTGGAGATACTGGCCATAGAGATTCCTGCTTTCTCTCTCTACATATTGTATATAATAGGACTAAATTGCATACGTTCTGTTTTGCTCCAGTCAACGAAAAAAATACATTTAAAAAATTGAACATCAGTGTCCCTTTCCAAAAATCATGACCTGGTTGCTCAAAATAATTCACAGACCTTGTAGTGAGCAGTTTCATCAAGGAACTATTTTCTTTCTGTGAAAGTACTTTCTACTAGACAGGAATTACCAGAAAGAAAGTTTAGATTGGACTGAAAACAGCAAAATATTTTTAAAAAAATAGCTTTTTATACGCTTGCTTGATAAGGTTTTAGACTTTCACAAAAAAGATTTGGTGCTCTTAGTGAGAGAAGGAAACTTTTCTATTTAAGTTCTAACATGGTGAACCTTTAATTCACATGACTGTTCAGCAGTTTCCGCTTCAATAGAAGAAAAACAAGAACAAGAATAAGATGAAGAACATGCTACTCTGTTTCTGCTGGTATGAATAAAGCTGACATGAAAGAATAATTACTTGCCTTGTTGAAAAAAAAATCCTGAAGGCCTCTCTTCATGTTTTCTCTTGTAGATGGCAAAGGCGACTGGTTTTGTGTCTTCTTCTTCTTCTTCTTCTTTGAGGTTTAAAACAAGTGGTTTTGCTTCTGGTTTCCGACCTCTACTTCTTCTGCTCTGTTTACAATAGCAATGCGTATAGCCCATAGAACAACTTCTGACAAAACTATGCTTTGCATAGCCAAGTTTATTCACATCCAAACCAGTTTATGGAAATGTGCCCGATTGGCATTTTCTTTTACTTTCCTTCTTTCTTCACTTCACTACCCTTGCCCGACAGTTAGAAACATACAGAAACAGACACATAGCCATAGAGGTGTGTAGCAAAGGAACAACCAGGCTAACTAGGCCACATCTTGGATATGCAATGCCTAAAACCACACAACTTAGCACCCAATTTCACTTAATCAAATACAGCATGACTGTAAGAGATAAATATGAATTATGGCCAATCCAGCACTAGTTTTTAAAACAATCCTGTATATGTATGTGAGGGTCCACCGACTTTTTTATTTGTCAGCATGTCTCTGCATCCATACAGGTTTTTTTTCTTGGTGACATATCTGTTGCAATTAATGGGATTCTGACTCCGATATGGATTAACCTTGCCTGCGACTGCTGAATCCTCTTAAAGTGAAATGCTTCAGATGCTGCCGCTTCTAATATTTGAGTGACAGGAAACGTCATTTTTTTGTGCATCTATTTTGGAAGAGCCTGCCATCAGTCAGTGTTATTTTTGATGTTCATAACTGTAGGAATTGCTGATGTTTTATTTCAAACTGATTAACAAACACAATCAGAAACTTCCAACATCTAAAGGAGTGTGAAAATAGAAAACTGTTCAAATGTTATCAAAAAGTCTATCACAGAAACATGGACAAATATGCATATTGTGACTTCATGCCCATAGAAATTTGTATGGCCACCATGTGTGATCCATACTACATTACTACCACTACTGACATTTATTCTTCCCTGCTGCGCGCATCTCACTATTTAATAAATTTACTATGTCAATGTCACTTTTATGTAGTGTCACACTCGCAGCATGGCTCTAGTATTGCAATGTTGGTTGGTGTCTGTACCCATATGCAACTTTAGTCCAGACTAAAATATCTCTATTGGTCAGATTTTCAAGAAATATGTACATGTACAGACATTCATGGTCCACAGAGGGAATACAAGGATACATGGTGATTTGTTTAACATTTACAACAAGGTTGCATAATGAGATTTTGGTGTAGTTTCCTTTTTGGCTGATTCATTAGAATTGGCTGAAGAGATAAAAATGTGGGATGAGATGTGCACATCCCATGTTTGTGATGTTTTCAGTCAGGATGCTCAATTTAATTGCTTCTCTGTAGAAGATAACTTCAACATGAGACAGGAATTTTGCTTTCTTAAGTTTCCTTAAGAAACACAGCCATTTCTGAACCATCTTGACCAGAGCGGAGATGTGTGATGTCCATGACAAGTTGTCTGTGAAATTTATTCCCAGGAACCTAAAAGTCTCATTGTTGTTTGAAATCCAGCTGATGATGGTGGTATCTATCAACTTCACAATAGAGTTTTCCCCCGTTGGGGGCTGCAGTTATGGGTGTACAGCGTGAACAAGAGAAGACTGAGCACACAGCCCTGGGGTGCTCCGGTGTTGAGCACAAGTGTGGAGGACGTGAGACCGCCAATCCAAACTGTCTGGGGTCTGTTTGTGAGGAATCCTGATGACTTTGTTGATTTGAATTTGGTTGACATTAGTCAATAATATTGGCATATTTTCACTATTATTATTTATTTCAGGATCATCATGTTTTAGAGCTCCCCTCAATTGTCCAAAATGAGGCTTTCAGGAGAGCTCATGTCCGTTTCTCGCACTGGACAAGGAGACAGGGATCCTCATGGTTGTCTCCTCTTCCTCACCTGCCTTCTCTGCCTCATACTTTTCTTTATATTAATTCTACAGAAATTAATAGATGCATATGAATCTTTTCCTAAAATATTGCTGGTTCTGTTGGAATTTTAAATCTGAAGCCTGCAGTAGTTTGCCGTAGAAACTTTAAATGACGTACGTCAGTTATTGTTATTGTTGTTATTTAGACTCTATGACATGTTATTGACAGTATTAACTACAGTATCTGTAATAGTAACAGTAACATCATCATTTTCAGGGTCATCTGAACTTGGCCGCGCTGACGTGCACTTTTATGGTACAGAAGCTGTGCGCACTGATAAACAGGGCTCCCCTGTTTATCAGTGCGCACTGTGTACTTCGAACCCTGATTATATGACATTCTGAGGTGAAAATAAAAGTTGATGAACTGAGTTCTTCTCTCCATTGTATC
>JAJHUR010073997.1:0-38259 GCA_027495735.1 Lutjanus campechanus
TTACTCCTGTGCGAATCGGGACCTCGCTGAATTGGGGTTATAATTTTTTTAAACATCTGTTTTCTGTTGTCAGACAATTGAACAAGTATGAAATTTGATCGTGTCTCAAAATATGTCGAAGAGCAGTCAGCAGCTGGGCTGTGAGATCGGCTAAACAGTGTTTAAAATCAGTGAGGGTGACAGAGAAGTTTAACTGCACTTGTATTTATGCTTGTAATACTTACAGAAAATGGTCAAAACAACCCTGAACTCTATTATTAATGTGACTGCTGAAGAACAGACAGACGGGCTTCTGAAATGTTGATGTTACTCAGACCCTTGACATCATATTCAGGGGATATTCAGTAAATTTGCATAAAATACAGACTTTACTTATTCCGTGAGAATGTGCTGCATGAAACAAAGAGGTTGGGTAGGGGGGTAATTTCTAAATCACGTAAGGTCTCCTGGTCATACTAGTCCTGTGCGAATAAGGCTGAAGTCTTATTAGAGTCATGTTGGTTTTGTTAAAGATGCCCTGTGGAGTTTTCTTGTAAATAAACAAAGTTTCTGTCTACATTTAGTGCCAGTTGCCAAAGTTTAGGTCAAAGAAATGTTCTGAATGCATTTCCTTTCATTCCTTGAAAGTATCAATAAATAACAAAATGCACTGTTGTCACTTAATTTCAGGGATGAGAGTGGTGATGGGGAAGACACCGAGAAAAAGAAGTTCCAAAATCAGCTCTCAGGTGAATGACACTGCCGCTGGCTTGAATGAACAAACAGGCACCTGCAGCAGTTGTGTTCATCAAATCCATCTCTCTCACAGGTGCCATCGTCATGGAAAAGCCAAACGTTCAATGGAACGATGTAGCTGGACTTGAGGGAGCCAAAGAAGCCTTAAAAGAAGCTGTGATCCTGCCCATCAAATTCCCTCATCTGTTCACAGGTGCTAAAAACAAGAGCAACAACTTCAAACCTCCTGAAAATGAGAAGTATTTACTAACACCGTATCTGTTTTTGTAGGAAAGCGAACTCCTTGGCGGGGGATCCTTCTGTTTGGACCTCCAGGAACAGGAAAATCCTACCTGGCCAAGGCAGTCGCCACAGAGGCAAACAACTCCACCTTCTTCTCCATCTCCTCCTCCGACCTTGTGTCCAAGTGGCTGGGGGAAAGTGAAAAGTGAGGCCCGGGTTCTTTACATGATGATAAAACTGGGAACATGATAAACTGACAATAAACATCTATTGTTCCTCCAACCTCAGGCTGGTGAAGGAGCTGTTCTCTTTAGCCCGGGAACACAAGCCATCCATCATCTTCATCGATGAGATCGACTCCCTCTGTGGCTCCAGGAGCGAGAACGAGAGTGAGGCAGCGCGCAGGATTAAGACGGAGTTCCTCGTCCAGATGCAGGGTGAGCAAGAAGAGATCTGAGTGAAAATCTAAATAGTCGTACTTGGTTCATGAAGTGTAAGAAATGTCCTTCTCTTCTCAGGTGTTGGAGTTAACAATGATGGAGTCCTGGTCCTGGGAGCCACCAACATACCATGGACTCTGGACTCTGCAATCAGGAGAAGGTCAGTTTAACGAATTTCAACGATTCAAGTGCCAGAATTCAGTAACTACTACAATGTTCATAAGGAGTCATTTTGACCTTTGACTTCCAAACTCTGTTTTCTCTCATGATAAATGACAGACTAAGAGATTAATGCATTTAATCTGTTAATTCTGTTCAAAAGATAGAAGGGAAAAGGGATCAGGATTTAACAGGTTAAATGCTTTTTAATGGCTGATTGAAATCTTTTGTCTGTCTTAGGTTTGAGAAGCGAATCTACATTCCTCTGCCCGAGGAGCACGCACGCTCCTTCATGTTCAAACTGCACCTCGGCTCCACTCCCAACAGCCTGACAGAGGCGGACTTCGTCACTCTGGGCCAGAAGACAGACGGTTACTCCGGAGCGGACGTCAGCATTATCGTTAGGGACGCCCTCATGCAGCCTGTCAGGAAGGTTCAGTCAGCCACTCACTTCAAAAAGGTACAGACTCACTAACGGTTCACATGTTCTTGATGTCCTCTGTCAAGATTGATTTTAAATTTTGTACGCATATGCACGTCCCCCTCAGGATGAGCTGGAATCACTTTGGTCATGCATTAATGTTTCATAGAGCCATCATCAGGTCACAGTTTAATAAACTGAGTCCCCTACTGTAGCTATAAAGAGCAACAAAGTTAATGAAGAGAATGGGGACACTGTGATAGATGAATGGGTTAAAAATGGGACTGTCCCCTGGGAGACGAGGGTTTGAGTCTTTAGTTTTTAGTCACCGTTTGGTTAGGTTTAGGCAACAAAAGTACTTGTTTAGGTTTAGATCATGGTTTGTCTCTGCCATGCGGGTGTAAATGTGGGCACCAGTAGCATTGTTGGCTATGGACACCAGGGTGGTAATAGCATCTGCCAAATTTTATTTTGTCCACTACTTTTAGTTCTCTGATTTCCAAAGTGGGGGCTGTTCAGTTCAGAAAATTACATCATTTTACTGTAATGCAGCCTTTAAAACCCAGAAAAGACTTATGCCATATCACAACATAACAATATCTAAAATCTAAGATATCTTTTATTAAACACTGGTCCTTTAAGTAGAAGTAGTTGAATTTATCAATATGTACAATGTAATAATTTTCTAACACGTAACAAGATAATAAATATAGACTTTTATGCAAGTGAACAGCTGCTGCACTGCCTGAACACTGAGGAACACTAAAGAGACATTCATTAAATAAAGAGCGAAAATATTTCCTCCTTTTCACACTGTGTGAAGCTTGGACACTACAAAATGTTCATAATGAGCTCTTGAGTATCTCACTGATTATCTTCTTTGTGTCCTCCTGTCTGTCCACACACACAATCGCACACTAAGGTTCGTGGGTCGTCATGGGACAATCCCGGCGTTGTGGTGGAAGACCTCCTGACTCCGTGTTCGCCGGGTGATCCCAACGCCATCGAGATGACGTGGATGGACGTTCCTGGGGCCAAACTTCTAGAGCCGGTCGTGTGCATGGTGAGAAAAGAATCCCAGTATTCACCACAAAGTGAAAATATGTTACCCATCATGTGTCGATCATTGTTATGATAAGCATGGACGACTGTGATGTCTTGTGATATCTTCTGTGCAGGCTGACATGCTGAGGTCACTGTCAAACACCAAACCCACAGTGAACGAGCAGGATTTGGGGAAGCTGAAGAAGTTCACTGAGGATTTTGGTCAAGAAGGCTGATAACAGTCAAACTCTGCTCATTAACAGGACTGCAACTAACGACTGTTTTCACTGTCAGTTATGTTTTTGATTATTCGATTAATCTTTTGTCTACAATAGAAGAAAGTGACCATCACAGGTTACTGGAAGCTTAGTTCTTAGCTGCTGGATTGGTGGTAAAAAAAAAAAAGAAAAAAAAGTGAGCTAATATCAAGATTTTAGATAAAAGGGACAGTTCACCCCAAAATGAAACTACACCTGCCAACAGGAAGATTGTGAACAATAATGGCGTCAGCCTCAGCTGAGCTGTAGTATCGGCACCACTGAGCTAGCTAGCACGGTGACGCAGTTGTCGGGTGTAGTTCAGTAGAACTACATGAAACTGTTCACTACAAGGTCTGTGGATTATCTTCAGAAACCAGGTCATGATTTCTGGATTTCTGGATTGTTTTTGGCATCTCTCCAGCCAGTATCTCCAAAACTCTGCAACTGACCACACCACAACTGACCACACCAACCATAGATCGATAAAAAGCACCTGTCTCTTTAAGATTAAGTTACTGCAGCAGCTTGTGTTTGCTCTTGACAAAAATGATTAATCAGTGATCAAACTCTTAATTGATGATTTCTTTGTCAGCTGACTAATCAATTAATCAATCGTTTCAGCACTATTTATCACTAAATTGTCAATCTGAGACTCATTTTTACATCTGCACATTTGTAAGCTTTCTTTTACTTCTTGATTTTGTTTCTCATTTCTCAAACTAGTGATAATAATCTTTAGATTTTTTTTTTCAAGAAAAATGTACCACTGTCACTGTTCCAAAATGTGAGCTGTAGTTGGTGATGCTGCAGTGCGCAACTGCACATTTTCAACACAACATGCCTCTTTAACAGAGTTTCAGGGCTTTTGTGATTGGGAGTTTATACTGTACTAAAAAATGCATGAATGCTCACTCTATTTTAAGCTTTATACTTATTTAACTACATATAAGGCTCTCCATAGCTTCAAAATGTCCTTTTGGGTTTGTTACTCAGTTTAATATTGTACAATAATGCTTTTTAAAAACATTTTTCTAAATTCTGATCAACTTTGGTCAGAGAGCTGTATTTCCTCCGCTTTCAGACACTGCAGTCAGTTATTTTTTGTTCTGAATTACTTACAGGTTCTGTCGTGTTCTTGTGTTGTAAATGGGTGTGAAATGTGTCTTTATTTAAGAGTTTCTTTTAGGGTTTACAGAGGTGAATTGCTGGTTACATAAATCTACCTTGTAAAGGTGTTCATTTGCACTTTTGTTGTATCCTAAATGACGTGTTCTGTGAACAAAAGCCTCAGGGTTAAATAAACAACACAAAACCAAAATCAAACAGGAGCCATTATTAACTTTGTGAATATATTTAATTGTTAAAATACATCTCTTGTCATATATTTTTATTTTAAATGCAGGATAGATCATAATTTAATTAGTACACTTAATAAGAGAAATATAATAGGTTAATTACTTTTAAGACATGTAGAAAAATGACATCAATGTTTCGCTGCTTACACAAGCTGACTATTTGCCAAAATTGAATAATCTGGAGATACAAGTTTCATACATCGTCTGTTAGTGTCACTGATAAACATATGCAGTGTCTTTGTTTGAAAAGAAGACCAAAATCTTATCCACTGAGCACAAGTTGTGATTTCAAAGTGAATAAATACTGTCATAATTAACATGAAAAACTGGGGAATCTGACAACATTCAAGTCATCTGGAGTGAAAAATAAAAAGTCCAGGCCAATTCAAATGACACTAAAACTCAAGAGACGGATTCATCTCATTGGTAATAATATCCTACTGAAATGAAAACCAATATATCAGTTCAAACATGTTTCAAATAAAATGAAAAGTGATTCAACAGCTGCCAGTGAAAAAAAAAAAAAGATCATAAATAATGCATGCAGGTATAAGGAGGAGTGATGTCCCTTTTCACTTCAGAGCACATCATGTAAATGCCAGTGTTTCCTCATACGCGAGACTTACTTGTGGGGACGACAACATCGGAAATCCATCACAACCAGATTTCACCACATGGGTACCTCAAAATGCTACAGTGTAAGTGATTATTGCTACGTGTGTGTGCCATGACTTTGCAAAACTCTCATCTCAGCCTGCCTCCGCCACAAATAACCTGAGGAGCCGAAGAAACACTGCATTACTCACGACCAAAATAGAAAAGAACATGTGTAAAACAAAAGTACAGTACACAGAGAGGTAAGAGAAAACTGTAAAAAAGAAAAAAAGACACAAATGCATGGCTTTTAAGATAATTCTGCAAATACAGAATAAATGTGCTCCGTGACACAAACTTGAAAAACACTGAAAGGACCTGAAATGTACATAAAAGGTGTCATTTAAATAACTCTTAAAAGTGAGTAATTGTATTTTTTGGTTAAGAACATTCATATATAGACAACACAAAGGGGGTGGGAAACTGCCACAGAGGGCGTATGAGAAAGTGCTAACAGTATTTACTGAACTGTAGAGATATATATATATGTGTGTATATATGTAGGACACATACAGAGTAATTCACTGCCCATCACAATCATGCTTCATTGATGGAAGTAGCCCAACAGACACTTTTCACTCCAACTCATGTGATGGCACAGAGAGGAAGCCGAATGCTGCGAACACGGGGGGACGGTGTGCAACTAGACGTACGTTAATCAAGACACTAGAAGACAGAGAAGAGAGAGCCGAGGGCCAAACCGGTGGCCGCTCCAGCGAGCATGCCAAGAGCCACGTCTCCGCCGTCGTCACGCTGACGTTCCCGAATAACAACGTGGTTCACTCCAGGAGCAGGGTATCCGCCTGGGAGGAACAGGAACAACGTGATGTCTCATTTCACTTCAACACTTACAACTGAAAACTGTAATGTTTTAAAGCAAAAGCTTTAAAAGGAGTGTAAACTGTGATACAAAAAATATGAAAATTTGTGTTTATCTATGCATCAAAACAACTTGAGAAGCTTTTTTTTTTTTTTTTGCAAATTGTCTTATTTTATGTCACTAAGTTTCCATGTTACATTCAGTATGATGGTTTACTGCTTGTATGCCGAGAAATGTGCAGTTATTTACCTTGGTACTGATAAGGATAAGCTACAGCGTAGGGCTGTCCATCAGCAGAGTATACAATCTGTGTAGCATGAGGTGGAGGTGCAACGTAGTCTCCATACGGACCCGGAGCATAAACCTGCTGAGAAACGAGAGACAAAAAGAAAATCAAAGACTCCTTTAATCCTCTGCATGATGGCAGTGCGAGTAAGTCCTTCACGTTACTATTTTGGTACAGTGTTGACTTGACAAATGCTGCTTAGTGGAGCTTTTAAACACTTCCACTACTGAGCCAGTAGATGGTAGCAGGCTCCAACTTTCTTTGTTGTTCTGAAGTAGTCTTTTTTTGTTTGTTTCTTTCACCTAGCTTGTTAGCATTGTTTTCCCTTAACTAACTACAAATTAAACTTTACAAATTAAACTTTACTTTTTTATCCCACTGGTGGAGAAAGTTTTCAGACCTGCTGATGCCACACTAAAAAAAAAACTATTACAAGTAAAAGTCCTGCATTGAAAATTTTACTTGAGTCAAAGTATGCAAATATAATCAGGGAAGTATACTTAAAGTATCAAAAGTAAAGGTATTCAGTGCCCCCTGCCTGTTATACTATTATATCAGTAGATTATTATTACCCGTGCATTAATGTAAAAGTGGGATTTTACTGTTGTAGTTGGTTCATTTTTAACTGTTTTGAATAGAACCGCAGCTAACGATTTTCATTAGGATTAATCTGCTCATTATTTTCTCCGTTATTCAATTGATTGTTTGGTTTGTAAAAAAAAACAAAACTGAAAATAGTTTCACAATATTTGTTTTGTCCAACCAATAATCTTAACCTCAAAATCATTAAAAACTAATGAAAATTATTGCAATAAACCTCACATTTTAGAAGCTGGAACGATGAAATGTTCTTGCAATAAAAATGACTTAAATGGTTATCAATTAATTAATTAATACATTTAAGTAAAAGTATAAAGTAGAATGAAAAGAATATATTTAAGTAATGTACAAATACCTTAAGTATTTAAGTACAGTACTTGAGTTAATGTACTTCATTACATCCCACCACTGCTTAGTCACATGCATAACATGCATTCTGTTTATGCCTTTACCTGAGGTGGTGGAGCATATTCTGAGTAGGGGGGAGGAGCAGATGCCATCACTTCCTGTGCAAAGCTGATCTGAGGAGTTGCGACCACCTAAAAATAAAAAATGACACGAATGAGGCCACCTCACTTGTAAACTGAGAATAAACACAACCAAACTGAGCTGTGTGATGTGGAGACAAATGGAAACCGTAGAAAATTCTGACAACCCCCATGAAGTCATTTCCTTCTACCTTTCCTTCATAGAGATATAATGAAAACACACAATATGAGAGTTTATCACACAGT
The DNA here is from genome assembly GCA_027495735.1 of Lutjanus campechanus. Taxonomy (NCBI): domain Eukaryota; kingdom Metazoa; phylum Chordata; class Actinopteri; order Lutjaniformes; family Lutjanidae; genus Lutjanus; species Lutjanus campechanus. The sequence continues at coordinate 7,731 of JAJHUR010073997.1, forward strand.
CGGAAACAAGTAAGAGAGATATCTCTGACCTCCAGTCTAATGTTCTCATTTTGTTAAACAAATCAAAAGTCACGTAATTCAAGATGTCGCACGAACTCACCATATTGATTCTGGCATCCTGAAGTGCCATGGTCCAAGCCCTGCAACACAAAGCGGAGACCATGTCATTCTAGATGTAAAATAATGTCAATCCAGAAAATATAATCACAGAATACCTAAAACAAAAACATTTATCTTCACCAACACAGGAACAAAAAGATAATAATAATAATAATAATCAAATAATTCACCAAGCTAATATAATGACTCAGCATGTATGATTTGCCTTACAGAGCATCATCTGCGCTGTCTGCACACAGGCTGATGACCCGTCCATCTCTGAAAACTATCTGGAGCAAGGAATCACGCTTCTTCCCATCCGGTGGGTTCAGCTCTGAGACGCAAACCAACAGGACAAATAAAGACAGGACACATTTATAAGTATTAGGAGTGTAACAATACCAGAAACTGAAGGTACACACTAAAAAATCCACAATATGATATTTATTGCAATATTAACAACATGACAACAACACGAACTTAGCAAGTGCATAAATTGTCTTTGGCAATGAATGCTTGAATTATGTATGTACAACTGCAAAGCAAAATCAAAACAAAAAGAATGCAGCAGTCACTAGCAGTCCTTTTATACTATTGAATAATAAACTAAAATAATTAACTATGTAAAATCATGGCAGATATTGATATTTTCACAGTCGGGTATAGTATTGAGAGATTTTTTTTACTGCAATATCAAGTATTTACATCCTGAAAAAACATTGATATATGTTGGTTAATCCTGTAAGTGTGAAACCATGACATCACTGTGCAACAGATGACAAGCACCTTGACATGCAGCAGAGTTGCGGATGTTAATGCAGTCCACCCTCATGTGAATGTCATCCTCCATGTCGCGCCGCTGTTGATCATTATAGAACACAAGCCGTCCGTCAGCCCACAAGTCAAACCAGTTCCTCTTCCACCGACGCAGTATGGTGCCTTTAAATGATAATACGCTGCAGTCAATTTACAGAGGATTTCATACCAAAGGTTAAATGCTGTTAAAACTGCCTCTATGGTTACTCACTTTGTCGATGAAGCCAACCACTCTTAACCATAGCCATCTTGGAGGCAACACCTGAAACAATAACATATGTATATTTATTAGGGATGATAACAAATAATCGATGATCAAGAATTTGATCAATCAAGTAAAATTTTATTTATCTGAAATATAACAGATTTTTTGAGCACATGCTGCATGTTATCTGATATTTAATTAAAATATTTAATATGTAGGCCTTCTTGTCTTTAGATTTTTCATAGACTATGTATGTGTGTGTGTCAGAGAATATCCACTATGTTGTTGTGGGAAAGAATGTATTTGATATTGTTTAGTATAAGCACGTTTTAAATACTTTTTAATAACAATTAATTGATTAATTGATCATCAACTTTCCAATGATTCATTAAGTGAAGTGCTTACAATTTGCAACCCTAATAAAATAGACCTGAACTTTCACTGTGACTTACAACATGACAAGGCGTGGCATAGCCAAACAAACCTTGTGACTATTGGCAGAAATCCATATGATATTTTCAGAGCAAAACAAAGATATGTGCTCTATGATTTTCTTTACAGACGTCTGACATTATTGATTTTGCAACAGTCTGACAGTTCATGCAACAGAAGTATACGATCACGACAAATTATACCTTGCAAATTAATATGAGCTCATGAACAGACACGTTTGACAAACGTTTGATAACATTATTATAAACTAATATTAGATAAGTAAGTTGTCAGTGCCATGATTGTCACTTTTTCTTAATTAGCTAGCTGTTAGTCTACCAGTTATTTTGGTTAGCGAGCTAATCTAACGGTAACAGATAATGGCTTCAAGTAACAATAGGCCAGTTGTGAACAGGTCGTCCTCATTTCTTATTAATACAAATTGGAATGGAGAGAACGTGTTGAATAGCGATTATGTAACGTGAAGCAGACTGTCACATTGAAGATATTCACAAGTTGTTGTTTTTTTTGTGTGGATCCTGTCTGATACCAAACGCAACTGAAGTTAGCTAGCGTTAACTAACGCTATTTGTTTAGACATGTCAGTAGCATTAGCGTGCTGACCTACTAGCTAGTTCACAGTGCTCATAGTTAGCTAGCTAGCTTAAACACTAACACAAGTGCTTATAACATTAATTGGTAAAAGCGCTGTGTAATTTAGTTACTTACTTGCTTATTTGTAAGGCTCTGTTTTAAGAAAAGATGAAGTCTTTCGTGAGGCTATAACAAACACGGAAGTGAGATGTACAAAAACGAAGATGAGCTCCTTGGAGTCAAGAAAACTGACCAATCAACAGAGTGAACGCAGGTTGTGGACAGCTGTCGACAGTTGCCGTTAGCCCCGCCCCTAGAGAGCATCTTCGCTAATATTCACGCTCTTTGAGGAGGGAGGCGTTTGTTTTGAATGACGCAACCTATCAGCTGACAGCGTTGGAAACTGATCGTCCCTAGAAGGGAACCCTTGATCTGCGAAACTGTCGCGAGATTTGTACCCCTTGTTTCTGCATTGTGCACGATGTACAAACGAATCATGTTTTATAATCTGACATCGCCGTGGATAAAATTTGGACGGCTTTAGGGATAGAAAATACTTGTTAAGGGTTAGGGAAAGTTCAAGGTTTGGATCAAAATTATCACTCTCGCGAGGTTTCTGTTGGATCTGGGTTTCCCTTCTACACAAGACCAGTCGAAAATGCTAGCAAACGCACTGAGGGCGCACTCGATCGTGTCTCCCCTTTGCACTCACATGGTGGGCTGTACATGTGTAAATAGCTGCGTTCAATATGGTTTATATACCGAAAGAGAATAGAATGGACCCAATACAGTTACTAAGACATCAAATGATTATCATACAGGATTGGGAATATAGTTAACGGCCTTTTTGGCTATCTTTCCCTTGGTGAAGTAGATGTTTACACCGAGACAGGTTAAATTTATTGAATTCAATGAAGAGAATATGATGTATCAGATATAGGAAACAGCGCCATTGGAGATAAGGGGGAAAATATGTATTGGTGTAAATACAGTGGTAAATGGATGAATCTGAGACGAGTTTTTAATTGATTTACACAGTATGAGACACACAAGCACTGGACGTACCGCTATCTGCTGCGCATGCGAATGACAAGCTCACACAAGCAGAAAAGTTGTATCCTGTATGCTGGAGGGAAATTGGTCTGCCCAAATGCAGTAGTGTGTGCCGTTTCATTACCGCTCAGAGAAACCTGTGACTACAGACAGAATCAAATACTGACCGACGGGCGACCCTGGGTTACAAAACAAGTCCTCCAGCCAACAGTTTAACGGCTAACGCGAAGAACGCAGAAGCTACACGGCTAACTAACCTGAAATGGCGACGGCAATATACTTGGAACACTATCTTGACAGTAGGTATCTGGGCATATACTAAATAAGTATTAACATTTCTATCATTCTGCGTCTATTTGAGGTTTAGTTTTACTGTATCGGGGACTTTTTTACTTGGCGGGTGACTGGCAGATGGCTATACAGTGCGTTAGCTGTCAACGCTATGTCTGTATGTGTAGTTGTTTCTAGCTCGCTAGCTAACTGAGTAGCAACGTGATATAGCCGTCGGTGGTATAAAGTTGGGCAAACTCCCAATTTATGGCATTAAACTCACTCAGAGACGAATGACAACGTTAGATGGACAAATGTGGAATTTATCAAGCCTCAACCGTTTGTAGGTTACGCTTGCTAGCTGTCGGATGGAGTCCGTGTCGTGTTCTGTCACAGTTAGCTGTTAGCAGCTAAGTGATTAGCAACCAGCAACATTTCTGCAACGCTGTTTGAAATGCAACTGTCGTATGCGGCAAAATAAAACTTTAGGATGTTGTCCAGTTTGATTATCACTCGTGCTTGCTTGTTGGAGAGCAGACCCAATGCATTTGCAACCTGTTGGTAACCGCGTTTCCCGTAACCAGTTACGCGCCGGGGCGGGGTGTTTGAAGTGCGTCACATAATGTAACGGATACCATACAAGCTTTAAGTGGAGGGAAAATGTTCCAGCTTGCCCATGTTTGTGTTTTTTATGGTTAATATTATACTTACTACGGTACATTTAACTACCTAACGGCTTATGCAACGCCAATCCAAAATACAGTTGACTAAAATTCTTGAGCTCATTGGTAGCATATTTTAAACCAAATTATTATCAGTAACTGATCAATGTAATTCATAATTAGTTTGCATTAATCTTATAATATTTCCCCCTCATTGCTTAAAACTTGCATTAATTAAATTATTTTTTGTATATGGTTTTGAAGCATTCCCTTGTGCTGCTTTGTTTCTGAGCAGAACAGATCCAGTCATTTAGTAATAACAGTAAACTGAATCAGTCACGCCCAGAGGCTGGGTCATGACAGGAGATGTCATTTGGGTCGCAACAAGCTAAATAAAAGACTGGAAGTAATTCTACAATTTTAAGATTAATATCTGCAGTACCTTTTTTGTAAAGCATTTTAAATGTGTGTAATTTTTTTCACTGATGAGAGGAAAAACAGGAACCTGTTGATTTTGCCTAAGTGCACTCATTTTGTTTTATTTATGAAGTAGGTTAAAATGTCCTATGTTGTTTACGGAAGAGAGGAAATAAAAATAATTAGATGATCTGCTAACTCAACCTGAATGCATTTATTTCTCATTTATAAAGCATTTAATATGTGTATATATCTTCAGTAACATGCATCAAGATAATAGATGATGCATAAATGGCAGTAAAAAAGTTTAGGAACATTCAGTTATGCACAAATTAACTAACTAACAAATTAACAAGAAAACTGAATCAAAAGAGCCATTTTACATCTCAGTCATTTGGTTCAATGTTATACTCAAAGAAATGATTATTGAAGGTTTCTAACAGACTATGACAGACAGAATGGCACTACATCGACTAAAGTTGCATTCACAACAAAGTAAAGATAAGTTCACCTTTTAATCCCAAAAGTTTGAAAAATAAACACTGGGTTCTCCTCCTGTCAGTAAACGAGTCCCCTTCAGAGTCAAATCCAGTGTGTTTCTTCCTCCAGAAGCTCTGGTCTCCCCTCGGCTCTCTTCTCCTGGGCTGCCCTGCTCTCTGCAGCTGTCTGTAGGTTGTGTACCTCAGCTCTGCCTGATCCTCTGCACACAACATGTGGCAAAGGCCCCATGACAGATGCAAATCTTTTGCTCAAATCAAACATTTTTAAACTCACTTGACTATGCAGCCAAGGATGCAAATTGCACATGTTCACGTCGCATCATTCACGAAAAAAAATGCTTTGCTTTCTATATGAATTCACCATTAGTGGATAAATAAGTGAACTGTTAGGGATGAATGTCTGCCTCTTTGTCTCCCTCATCGTTATGTCAACCTTCACTCTCTAGGTATTGAAAACCTACCATGTGAGCTACAGAGAAACTTTACCTTGATGCGGGACCTGGACAACAGGACTGAAGGTGATAATTTAATGTCATAATGATATTATCTTAATTGGTATTAATTATTTGTTTATTTCCTGCTTTGACATGTCAAAATGTGTGCTGTTGAAGAATATCTATTTGCTTTTGTAACTGAAAACATCTGAGGAGGCCTCTACATGAGGCATGCTTGTCAAACCATTTAAAACCAATAGAAAAAGTATAGTATATTATTTTAGGCTTCATGATATCGTATTGTGTAATAATCAATATTGTGTTTCCGTACCTGTAATAATCATGTTGTACAGAAAAGAAAGGAGAGATTGACAAACTGGCTGAAGAGTACATTGCAACTGTGAAGAACCTCGCCTCAGAACAGAGAGTGGAACACCTGCAGAAGATCCAAAATGCCTACAGCAAGTGCAAAGAGTTCAGTGATGACAAAGTCCAGCTTGCTATGCAGACATATGAAATGGTCAGTCCAAAACCTACTGGTATTTTCTCACTTGTAAATTCTGTTTTGTGTCACTGTTATCTGGTTTCAGTTTTTTAAAAGTTTGATGTAGTCAACAAGTTGGAAATTGGCATTTTAAATCACACATTCTTGTGCTAAATTAAACACATGGCCAGGTTCTAATCTCCAGTAATTCTGTATACTGCAGGTGGACAAACATATCCGCAGACTGGATGCGGATCTGGCGCGGTTTGAGAACGAGTTAAAGGAGAAACTGGAAGTGAGCGGCTACGAAAGTACAGAAGGAAGAGGAGTGAAAAGTAAGTTGGGTAACTGAAGGTTGTTGTTTTTTTTTTTCTGTAAAACATTGCAAAAATTATTGATGCACACTTATAAATATCAACATTCTCCACAGAGAGTGAGTCCCGGGGGCTGAGAGAGAAGCGTGGATCCAGGGGAAGAGGAAGGAAAGGTTCTGATGAAGATTCTCCTCGCAAGAAAAAGATGAAAAACAGGTACGCGTGGGTGGTCTAGTCAGGCTGAAGGTTTGCTGGGTGGCAGCTTCTAGTGTCTGCACTGTGCATTTTTGTTTTGTGGAGATCCTGCATTTGTTCATATCAGTGTTAATTTGGATTACCAACAGCTGTTCAATTTACCCCCTAACTGATCATGTTAAAATCTAATTATGTACGTACTGTGTTGGACTTCCAGCCCAGACTTGAGTGACGCTCTCCTGCCTATGCAACCATCAGACGTTTTGGACATGCCAGTTGATCCCAATGAGCCGACGTACTGCCTGTGCCATCAGGTGTCATATGGAGAGATGATTGGATGCGATAACCCAGATGTAAGTTTCCAAATGATTTCTTTGCTGCTTTTTTTTTTTTATAAGTGTCATTACTAACACGAGCTGTTTGACTGCCTGCCTCTACTAGAGATTCTTAAAACTGACATTGTTTTTCATCCCTCAGTGTCCGATTGAATGGTTTCACTTCGCTTGTGTTGATCTTGCCACGAAACCCAAAGGAAAATGGTAAGAACTTTGAATTAGGTCAAAGGATGTTAATGTACAATTGTTAATAAAAATGTTACCATTATTAAAACAGATGAGTGATGAGAATGATCGTCCCCACATTTTAAGATCTTTCTCCGCTCCCTCTCAAATCTCCCAGGTTTTGTCCGAGGTGCACCCAAGACAAGAAGAAGAAATGAAAGTTTTCCCTTTCAGAAGTACTTAACAATGTATGTATTTTTGGTGTAGTTTAATAGTGTAATATACTGTGTATATATACATATATTTCAGTTCATATAACTCCATAGAAATTATGGGTCATGCATCTATTTTAAAGGCCATAAGACCCCTTCTATAGACGTTACTATGCCCGTGTCATGGGATTTAAGACAGCTGTCTTTGTCCAAAATCTCTTAAATAATGAATCAACCTGTATTTTATTTGTGTATTCTGGGTATATTAGTCTCGGCAGTGGAGTTTAAAGTTGCACAAATTACCAATCAGAAAGTCCTTCCTCTTAAGTGTATATATTGTTATTACTAACATGCTCAGAAATCCTGGACTGTGGCTTTAGCATACTTGAAATATTGATTTTATAAAGATCTATTTTTTAAACAAATTTAAGATCCTGCTGAGAATTTACAAATTTACACACCTAAATCCTTACCAAATTGTGGTGGTAAAAGGAATTATGTGTCACATTTTCAGTTACCTACCTCCTTAGGGAATACATCAGCACTGCATAAATGACTGCAATTGATACCAGTGTAAAAACGTTTTGATTAGCTTACACCAAACAAGCAAAGCAATGTAAATTCATCCATTATCGATTTTATTTTTTAAAAACTGCGACATTTTTGAATGTATTGTGGTACTAATGGTCAGTCAATCAGTGTCTCTTGTCAACTGAATGAGGTATTTAAGCACTTTGAATGAAATTTTCCCCTGAAGAGGTTTGATGCTGCAGGCTTGGGTTTATGATATGTAGTTTGCTCATTTAAAACTCTGCCATAGTGCATCACTTCAAACCACATGGAAATATATATATATATATATGTTTTGTATGATATGAAACAATATTTTGTGGACACATTATTTTCCAAAGATATATTTGTTGTATTGCTTACATATTGGTGTACACTCAAATTTTATTTAATAGGATTTTAGCCTCTTCTTTAATATTCAACTGTGAATATCACTTGTTTAGGTGTAAGCCACACATAAAAGAGCCAAAGTCTTTGTATTTTGTAAATTTCAGTATTTTATAACAAATAAATATTCACTATTATTCATGCTTTTTCCCCCCATTCATTGCAGTTTGAAATGGACCATGTGATGAGCGTTTAAAATGACCACAGGGTATTCACAAATAGTATTCAAGTTGTTTCACCAAATTTAGAAACCTCATTTACTTCTAATGGTATCTAACGCTGTGTAATTAGGTGTTGAGACTATTGCTGTTTCTAGGGTAGTTCCAATACTAGTATCAGAAACACAACAACACACCCTAAAACACTGGATTGGGTGCTGAGTCTAAGCAGCGATCTGATATGTCATTTATTAGCCCCTGTGAGACTCTGCTGCTTCACAGCAGCGTCCTGTATGCCTGCATGTTTTTGTTTGTTGTTTTTGCCACACAATAATGATAGAGATCATATCGCATCCATACAGGCTTAGTAGTAAAAAGCTGTTAAAAAAAAAAATAAAAAAATACATGACAGATATCGAATCGCTATCTGCTGATATGCAATATTCATGTACCGGGAAGAAACAATTGGTATCAGAGCATTTCCACATTACAATTAAAACAAATTATTGGTATTGGTATGGTATTTGGTTTGTGGCAATCAAAATGCATCAAGAAATTACTCTTGAATAAGTAAAATTTTTTCTAACAATGGTACAGGTACTTTTACAAAAGAAAAGCCTTTGCTGTTTTTGTTTTTTCACTGAGAACTGGTATATTGTCTTACAACGTACATAAATGGTCTAAATAACTACTCAAGGAAAACTACTGACAGTGAGGACTTTGGATAAAGCAGAGCAACTGTTAACATTGATTATGAAGAGGTTCCTTTTTTGGCTGTTTCGGGGCTTGCAGCTGTAATTTCAGGTGCAGAGATCTCAAGACTAACTAGATTACCATGAGAGGTACCTGGAAAAATACTGTATGTGTTACTGGTGCTTCCAGTGAAATGCCAAACCATTATCAACTGTGAATTACAGGTACTGACTGTATTTATTGCTGTAGTTGTCTGGCAATGCTGTCATATTGGTGCTGAATACGCTGTAATGTGTTTCTGCAGTTGTTCTGTTCCTGTTTGCACACTGTAGCTGTGGTGGCTGTTGCCAGAAACACTGAAACAGTCACTTGCCAGTTTGTTAGGTACAACTAGCTAAAAGTCTTGTACAACAGTTGTGCAGTAAATTCTTCCTTTGCAAAAGTCAGAATGTTCACTGTGTGCTGAAACTGTTGTAGAGAGGTGCTGACTCAACTTGATGTCCATTTTGGAGGCTTTAGTCTGCGGTGCTGTGTAACTGTAATATATGGAAGCATATTGTGACCATGCCAGAAAAAGAAAAACAGCTCAATGAAAAGTTTGTTACAACATGATGTTTTTCATGTTATAACAAGATATTTTCACATTTTTACAAACAAATTTATAAAGTTAGAACAAAAGTTTCAACAATATAATATTTATCTTGTCATAATGCACAAAGATTTCCCTGTTATCTCAAAGAACATTGGTGCGTCAGGTGATCTGCAGTCCACACTCTGAAAGGTCAGATAAAGGATTGAAGAACAGAGTTTTAAAATCCATCATCAGACTCTTCATCCCAGCTGCACTTTTCCTGGGTGGCGGTTTTGGTGAAATCAATTTCACAGTCGTAAACAAAGTCAGGATCATCTTTGCGCCTCCGGTTCCTCTCAAACAGTTCATCCATTTGGTTCTTCTTGCGAGCCAGCTCCTCATCGTCCAGTTTGTTCAGGTCTTCATCAGGGTCCACGTGGAATGAGGCCAGACTGTGCTCCAAGCTGAAGCCTTGCAGGTGATCCCGCAGGATGATGTAAAGCTTCTCCAGCTGGCTCTGAGACACGTCCTTCAGGTAGTCCCTGTGCCGAGGGTTGTTCTTCAGCTTTTCAGCAGCTATGCTGTAGTCTGGAGATTCAGGGTAGAGGACACAAAGGATTCAGACTTCTACAGGGTCAGATTCACCTGCAGGGGCCCTATTGACCCCCCCTGTTCCTCAGACTTTGTGGGCATTATGTATGTATCCTGTTGCCTTTCAGCATCCATCTCAGTGCACACAGCGCACTATACATGTTAAGTTCATTCCTCCCCACCCCTCAAGGCCCCAGAAAAGTTTCTGGCAATGTAAATAAGCACAAATTTATCAGGGAATTTGCATCATGGGGGCATAGTAACTGAAATAAATAAGATTTTGTTACAGGATCATCGACAAGACAAGGCTTGTAAGATTTTTTTTTTTTTTTTTTTTTTAAAGGAGCAATAACGCTTGCATAATATGTTGCATAGAAATGCAGTTAATAGACCTTTTTCACAGCAGCCATTTTGACATGAAATATGAGATTAAACACAGGTGTTTCCATGATACTAATTAAGATTCTGTTCGATTCAGGTCAAACAAAGGTAGAGTGCTGCCATTGTGCAGGATGGCTCACTGAAAAGATTACATTAAATAGAACGTTAATAGGGACGTTAATTGGTATGATTAGTAACGCCTGTATTTACTCTCTCATTTCATATCGACATGGCTGCCGTGAACGAGGTCTTTTAGTTACCGTACAATAGAGAAATGGCCAGCAAGTTGTGAGGATGAGGTGCAAAATAAATGTTTCGCCTTACCGGAACTTTTAAAGAAGTTTCGCACAGGTATTATTCTTTTTCGCACCGTCTTGGTTTCCTTGTGTTCATAAATTAAAACTATAGCGGGAGGATTGAACTGCACTCCACATCGCTTTGCCTCGAAACTCATCTTCTGTTTAAGTCTGCAAAAAAACGGTTTCAACTAGCCTCCATACGGAGTTCAGCAGTAACATACTAGATAATGTTAACCACAATTAATAGTTGACAAATGCGTCTTAATCAATAAACTCGCTAAAATAAAATTAAAAACTCGCGAGCTTGAGAGATGAATGGCGTTAAACGTTTCCTTGGTGCCGAACATTAGCCGATGTCCTCGCCGAAGCCTGCCTATATTTACAGGAGTTATTTGAGAGTCCTATTGTTTCACCTAAAGTGGGGGTAATGATTGATGGTTGATTGTTTAAGCGTACATTTTTATTGTTATTTTCATTCAATTACACCCTCAAAAGTGCCCATTTAATTTTCTTTCTAGTCAGGCACCGCTAGAGTTTCCCGAGAACTACAAAAGGGGTCCTTCAGGAGCTTTTTCCGTAAACAAGTTCAAAGAGAACAAGACATATTACAGTCGTAGTTTGGTAGAGAAAACACGGAATACACAGGCTGTAAAAGCTTGTTATAGTTCACCAGTTCCGTTTTGATGTATTTTCTGCTGTTTTCTGTGTTGTCCTGTTTATCGACATGTCATTGTCTGATCGAAAAGGGTAAGGGACAAAACCGATAATCATTGATTAGTTAGTGTGTCACCAAAACTTTGAACTTATTTTTGTTAGAAATCAGTTTCTTCTCTCTTCATGTGCAAAGAGAGAAGTGACACGAAAGATTAACTTTACACTTAACCTAGTGGGTGGAAAATACATTTAAAACAAAAACTCATTGTTCACCTTCATTGATCTACCACTCAGCCATAACCTACTGTTTGAAATTCATAAGTAATTTCCCTGTCATACAACCTAACACATTTATATGTGATTTTTAAATCTATCTTTTGTAAATGACAGGCTGTTCTCCGTGAACCCACTTTTTCCCAATGTTTTTTAAGAAACAATTAGATCAGCCATAAAGGAATTATTACAGTTATCACTTATCAAAGTCTGCTCTGTCTTGACCAATACAAACTATTTTTGTAGATGAGAATAATGAGAACCACTGTGATCATCTGAAGCCGCTGCTTGAATCCTCAGCAGTTTCCGTGGAGATAAACAAGAAGGGTTTTCACAGGTATGGACCGCACATTTCCAAGCATATAAAAATAACCATCCTCAAGTCTCACTGTGAGTGGTGTGATTTTCGGATGTGTTTTAGGGAGGTGATAACCACTGTAGAGTTCAGCCCTGACGTTTTCAGTGGGGTCAAGGTTTTGCTGATTCATAAATGGCCCAGAGGTGTCTATCTTGATCCGTACCAACTTGCATCCCTGCGTGATCAAAGTGATTGGCAGGTACCACTGACATGGCATATTTGTGGAAATTAATATTACAAACCACATTCATCCACACCATGTATGTATATAATAATGTAACTATTTGTGTTTTCACTGTAAGATTTTACTAGATGCAGCCATAGATCTAGAGGTGCCTGCTCACAAGACTTCAGGATTTATCACCTATGTGTATCCAACTGGACCAACTCCCAGACTGCTAAAAGTAACAATTCCCATACACGGTCGCTACCACGAGCCTTCTTTTGATGGGAAAACATTCACGCCTGTCGACATAGAGCCTCCAGAGCTGCTGCTGCAGACTGAAAAATGCAAGTGGATCATCTTAATTCTATCAACTCTTCTCAGAAACAAGTAACCAACATGTTTATTATATACCTCCTAAATTTCCTGCTGGGTAACCAACATTTTAGCTCCTTCACAACATGCCTTGGAATATTTGCCAGCCTTGACTGATGAGGACTTAAGGGTCCAATCCTGATAGCTGCAAAGGGATGTTTTCAGATAAAGAAAAAATCAAAAATGCCTTTTTAAAATATTGTCTTATTTTTAGTTGTGTGGACATGCTAATATACTAACTTATATGGTTAAAACAATAACACAGCTATGGATGAATGAATAGTTTATTTTGGTTAAAAATGATTTCACACAATAAATCAGCAACCAAAAAGGAATAGGCTGAAGTCCAGGGGGGTTTATTTTTGCCCAGAAGATAAGATAAGCTAAACTAGAATATCAGCAATACAAAAAAGAAAGACAGAGAGAAATAAAAGTTCCCTCTAAATTATAATCCTTAATCCTGTGAAAGACCTCTACATATTGGTTGACAGAAACACTGGATTTAAAAAAAAGTAGTTTATAGGGACTGAAAATTAAGTGACTGTCTTAATCTGAACCACTTTCTTCCATCTAGGTACGCAGCTCGACAACTTAGAGCCTCATACTGTTGTGAATGCCCCCTGTACTCCTGACAATTCGAGCTCATGTCCATGGATTAAAATCCAGCATCAGCAGGTGGATTTCTTTGCATCTTTTTTAGCAAACATATTGTCTACTGTTCATTTTCTCATATCACTCAAAATTTATCTTGTATCCTGTAGGGGCAAGTCCCTGTGGGCTTACAGTTTCCAGTTGGTGACGGATCTTTGGGGATGCCTGTATGTGGTGGAACTCTTCTCGTCACAATGATCTGCGGTGTGTTGCTGTCCAAATACATGTGGAAACATCGAATCATTAAGTGATGGTCAACATGTTTTGTTTTAAACTCATTAGCTTTTAATAATACAATTATGCCTGATACCAGGAGTCACTATAGCATCAAAGTCAGAGAACACCTGATCATCTGAGGTGACACAGACAGAGAACATGTCTGTTTTACATCAATCCAGGTTCCTTGTTTTACTCTGCAAAGTAATCCTTGGAATAGGCCCCACATCTTTGTGTCGTCTTTGTTTTGGTTTAGTCTCTACTTTTTGTGCAAGATTGCCTCTTGTTTCAGTCTCGGATCGGAAGTAGGAACATAGCCCAAATTATATGAGAGGATGACACATCTTAATTTACTCAGTTTAAAACACTTAACTCAACATTGTTTGTAGCCATAAATCGTGTTCTTAAGATGTATTTTATCCCAACTGAAAACAATATTTTAAACTTCAAACAATGCAAAAATCTGTGTGGATTATTGTCATGTTGAACTAAAGACATTTTCCATCTTGTGTTGAGAATGAAACTTTGTGATATTGTGTTATAACTTGTCAAACATGTCAGATTGGGAAGTATAATTACAGAGTCATAAAGCTACAATACACATGAACACAAAAATAAATTTACAAAAATAGAAAAAAAAACTTTCTTCCAAATGTTCTGGATGTTTTTCAAGTTTGCTGAAATCCAAAGGTCAGAGGTCATGGTCAGCTACAGAAGAATAAAACTGAATGATGTGGAAAATAAACATTATAGTAATGAGATTGCCTTCTTTAACCTCTTCTGTCTGTGAGTAAAAACTTATGCTCCTGTAACTGTCAGTGGTGGATCGTATGTTTACTCAAGTACTTAAGTACAGTTTTGAGATACTTGAGTGTTTTCATATGAACCTACTTTTTCTCTGTTCCACCTTTAATAAAGTTAAAGAAGAATTCAACAAATAGATTTTTAAATTCCATTTTTATATAGACATTGTGATAATATTGTTCATCAACTTTTTTGGACAGAATAATCATGAAGTGAAAATATGATATCATGTCAGCCCTAATTCCTATCATATAGGGATGGGTATTGAGGAAACCATACTAAACCAGTACCTGCTCCTGACTAGTCATTACCAAAATGTCAATAAACTCCTGGACAAACAGTACTGCTAACCATATTAATGAAATGTTACAGAAACAGCAGGGGAAAATGTTCAAAAATTGTGGGCTCACTTCAGTAAATGTGATGAAGATGCAGCTGTCTGTAATAACTCAGGAAACAATTGATCTTGCTACGTCTGAAAAAATAAATAAATAAAGTAACTATAATAACTGTTTTCATATCTTTTTGTGTCATGTCTTTATTTTTAGCCCCAGATTATAGTGAGTAGTATCGATAAGAGTATCACTATCAATAAAATACCCATTTATAACACCATATCTATTTGGAGATGGCACAACACAAATCACTGGTGTAGCAGATGTCAGGAGCCATTCTTTTTCAGACACCACACTGTGGGAAATCTGCCATAAGTCTGTGTGCAGGAAATGCGCAAAAGTGCTTCAGCGGCGCCTGGGTTTAAACTTTCATTGTCAAACTGACAGAAAGTGAGTATAAATCAGCCTCCTTTTCACATATTATGTTAAGATACATTTAAGTGCTTTTCGACCTCTAACTTCCCGTTTCTCTCTGAGGTTTCAACATGGTAAATGTTTCCAGAGGTCAAAAATATTATTATCAGAGCTCTGAGTATTATAGCAGTTCAGTTTTGAATACAGACAGCAGTCAAAGTTCTCACACCATTCATCTGAAACATGATTGAATAGGCTGGGCTGGGTCGGTAGTTCCGCTTCCCCTTCGCCATAGCGGAATTATCCAAGGGCCGAAAAGATAGAAGAAAAGTTGCATTGTAAATAGTTGTAGTCACGTTTTTAATAAGTTATTTGTACGCGCTGCGTACCATCAAGGCCCCTGTAACAGAGGAAGTACTTTTAACGGATTTACAGCCGTTTTCCAGCTCGTCGAGAGTCGTCCGGGAGTCAAGTTCTCTTCAAGTTAAACTGGTGTGGAGGCTCCGGTGAGCTCTGCTGCTGTTCCTGCGTCGTCTCCGTTAGCCTGCTTATAAACGAGAATGCTGCTTGATAGTTTGAAACTTTCAGTGTTGTCTAAATAACCCTTTTGGTTAATCTCTCCCATAAGTTTGTTTGGCAGACTAACTGGCTGAAAGTTTAAACACCGCTCTCATAGGATTGCAGGCGTTAGTGTAGCTAGTCATGCTAATCTTAGCTTATGGTTAGCACACTTGTTGGGTTGAGTCTAGAAGGGAACCCTTAATTTACGAAACTCTCGTGAGATTTTTCTCAACATTTCTTATTGTGGGGGTGTGTACAAATTAAGTATGTTTTATAATGAGAAGACGCAATCATTAATATCTGGGTAGTTTTAGGAACAGTAAAACGCTTGTTAAAGGTTAGCTAGAGATCATGGTTTGAGTTATAATAATTGCTTTCGCGATACCTTTCGCGGATCGGGGGTTCTCTTATGGACACGACCCACTTGTTGGCCAAATAGTTAAGGCTAACGCTAGCTTGCTAGCCGCCCCGGTTGTTACTTATTTGAAGGACACTTTTGACAAAACAGAAATACCGTTATATGGGAAAATAACGGGCTGAATGTCGATAGGTTGACGCTTTTTATATTTGCAAGCAGCAATTAAGTGTTAGAATGTTATTTCTGTATCAGCTGCACTGGGAGAATAGCAACTTGCATTATTCTTTTATCCTCATGTGGGCTCCTTTTATAGTCTTATTCAGATAAAACATGGGACACAAAGAACAAACTACTCTGCTAAAAATGCTCTTAATATTTTCTCACTGATAGTAAGCTTTTAACGGGGGGTAAGTTGTGTTTAAATAAAATGTGGTCACTGTTCTCGTTCCGCTAACATAGTCTCCTTTAAGTTAACTGTAAATGTTAGCCTCTGCTCTCTCTGATTATTAGTTAGCTACTGCCAAATGATTTATTTGTTCGTACAGTAATTCAATTCAGCCTCTTATTCACTGTAGGGATTGTTTATTTGTACCTGAAGTAGTGGCCATTCCTTGTATAAATTTTGCCTGAAAACTAAGACAATGAGATGAGACTTAAAGCATTTCAGACTGTGTGCATAGTTTCTGTGCCCTAAGGTGATGGTTGTTTTCCAGTTGACCTAACCAACTTCATTAATTTGCCATTAAAAGGGCAGTTCAACCCTAAATCAAAAATACGTATTTGTCCTCTTACCTATTGTACTGTTTATCCATCTGGATTGTTTTGGAGATGTCAGCTGTAGAGATGTGTGCCATCTCTCCAATATAATGCAACTAGATGGCACTCAACTTGACAGCAGTATCTCTTTCCAGAAACCATTATCTGGTCACTCAAGATAATCCGCAGACCTTGTTGTGAACACTTTCATGTAGGATTTTTTTTTTCTTTCTACTGAACTGCACCTGCCAACAGTATCGCTGCGCAGAAGAAAATGTGCATCTAGTCACGGATGAGAGGTTGCAGCGCAGCCGAGGAGTACACCATTAATGTTTACATCCTGCACTGTCACAGGGTCACTCCTCTCGTCCATGAGTAGTGTAGCATGCTTACATCTGTGTGGTGGTAATACAGTTGGCAGATAGTCAAAAGAAAATAGTTCCAACATGAAACCGCTCACAGCAAGATCCGTGGATTATCTTGACTAACTAGTTCATGATTTCTGGAAAGAGACACTGCTGATAAGTTTTTCCAAGTGTTTTTTGCTTGGAGCATTACAAGCGTTAGTCCAGTATATTTAAGAAAAGGCAGAAAGCTCTATGGCAGGTATCTCCAAACTTTGGCAACTATCTAAATGGATAAATAGCACTACAAGTAAGAGGGAAAATATGTATATTTGACTTTGGGGTGAACTATCCCTTGAAATTGTTTCATTAGGGAGTAGTTCCCTGATTATTAGTCACCACATTCTGCTGTATTTGTAACCTTATTACTGTATGTTCCTAGTCTTATAAATGTTTAACTTTCCTCCAGGTACCACTCTGTGCTTCCTTTCTCTTCTGTCATTTTCGGCACATCCTCCCGTAGCGCATGAGCACAGCCGTGCCTTGTGTTGATGTGAGCGCTGCCTCGCTCCCTCTCTGTTTGCCACCCTGTCCATCCTCACCCGCTGTGCCCTTCCCCAAGCCCTCTTAGCCCCGTGAGGCTCCCAGCAACCTATAGCGATGTGTGATAACGGAGACCCTGAGGACAAACCCCCTGCCCCTCCGGTCAGAATGAGCAGCACCATCTTCAGCACCGGCTCTGGCAAAGACTCACTCTCAGCCAACCACAGCTCGAAACCACTGCCTTCTGTGCCTGAGGAGAGAAAACCTCGCAACAAGATCATCTCAATCTTCTCTGGGGCTGAAAAAGGTGAGACGAAGAGTGTGGCAGAAAAAATATTGATTTGAAAGTCATTCCTGTGTTTGTTCAGAGGTGGAAAGTAATGAAGTACTAATACTCAGTTATTGTACTTTGCGCATACAAATAACTTGTGTAATTATTTATCTGATAACGTTTTACTTTTATTCTCCACATTTTAACGCAAATAATGCTTTCTACACCTTACATTTTGAAAACAGGCTTGTTACTGCTGTTGTAATGTATTTGATGAGAATTATTGACTGTCTTTCTTTTGACGAAAAAAGATGTGACAAGAAAAAAAAGACCTAACTAAATTAAACACGACATAAAAGATGTAACAAGATGAAAACAATGTAAAAGACCAAAAAGTAAGAAGAAAAACAACGTGAAAGGCGTAAGAGACAGAGAGGGGTACTTTTTATTTTCATACTTTGATGACATTTCAGAGCCTCTACTTTTTCAATTTTACTTTTTTTTATTATCTCTACTTTTACTTGAGTAAAGAATGTGTGTGCTTTTGACACCTCTTGGTTTGTTCACACTTGAGAAGTGTTGTCATGTGTAATTTCAATAAGGTTTTGGTTTCTCTCAGGTGGTAGAAAGAAAGATCGAGACAAAGAACGACCAGAGATCTCACCACCTTCAGACTTTGAACACACCATACACGTTGGGTTTGATGCTGTCACAGGAGAGTTCACTGTGAGTTTTCGCCTTTTGCTCATTCTCACCTGCTTCACAAGTCTGCACCAGTTTGACATTGTGTCATCTCTGTCACACACAGGGTATGCCAGAGCAATGGGCTCGACTACTCCAGACCTCAAACATCACCAAGTCAGAGCAGAAGAAAAACCCGCAGGCTGTGCTTGACGTTCTTAAGTTCTACGACTCCACAGGCAACGGTCGTCAGAAGTACCTCAGCTTCTCATCTTCTGGTGAGCCTCCAAGTTAAATTGTGACATTAAAGGGATATGTTGTATTGTTTGATATGGGATTATTGTATGAGGTACTTACTGGTAGTAAATGTATTACTGACGGTAGATGATGATTGGCACGCCCCCAGCACAGAAGCTAAGCATTGATCTGCTGTGGACAGAGTCAGCAGCAAAACTTGTCTTAGATACTTCCAAAAAGGTCCATCATAGAAAACAATATTAGTTTAAGTTATGCTCTATTTAGAATATTCAATCTGATATTTGAATATTGTCATTGCTTTACTTTGCCGCATTCAGTTTAAATGTACACTATACTTAGAATATTTTCACTTCTTCACTTTGCCATCAGACAGCCTTTGCTGACAGGAAACTGCCGTTATATAAGCCAAATATGGTTCACTTAAAAGCAAGCAGACTTCTGAAGCAAAAACAGTAAATTTACCTTGTAGAATCCAGGAGTTGCTGGTCTACTGCTGCCTTGGCTCGATCTGTTAGTTTGTTTGTGTTATTGTGTGATTTGAGTGTTTTAAAATAACAATTTGGATTCACCAAAGTGACACAATAATACAAACAGAGTAACTGATCAGGGCAGTGGTAGACCAGCAGCTCTGGAAGTTTCCTGTCGGCCAAGGCTGCCTGACAGCAATGTGGTAAAAATATTCTAAATACAGTTTACACTTAAACGGATTATGTTTGGCTGCTGACCCTTGCTTAGCTTCCTACACTGGTGTTCTTGCTGCTTCTCCAAACTGGGGGGGCGTGCTGACCACCATCTACGCTGACTATGGATAAATTCATCACCACTCAAAATAATCCAGAAGTTAAGTTTTAAGTTTGTTTAGTTACCTGTAGGACATTAAGAATTTATAACAGGTTGGTAGGTGCAAGTTAGTTATTTCCTAAAATTATACTTTTGCCTTCAAGTCGATACATTTTTTTTCTTTTCTCATGAAGAGGAACTTAATCAATATTTTGTGATGTAAAACATTGTGTGACCAGGCAGTGCAATGAGCAGAACAGTACAATGTGTCACCCATGAGCCCTTTGAGAACATCTAGTTTAATCTGTTACTACTTATAAAGCATCTATTTTTTTTCTCTCTCTGCTTCATTGTTCTTTTTTAATTCACAGAAAAAGATGCCTTCACCCCAGGGCCTCAGTCTGTAAGTTTTTCAAGTCTTTAAAGAAGCTGTTTTAGTTGCACTGTGTTTTGTCTTATAAGGGTTAACAGCATTTTCTTTCACTCTAAATTAGCCCGTCAAAAAAGGCACTGAACCCTCTCCGAATATCAAAGACATTGATGATGATGACGATGATGAAGCTCCTCCTCCTGTTGTGGCACCAAGACCAGAACACACAAAGAGTGTAAGTTGTGATCTGATTGATTATTGTTTATAAAAATCAGTTTTTCATATTTCACTTTCTGGTGCATTCAGTGTGAACTTGAGATTTCTTGATTTGTTTATCTTATGTAATCGTGTTGTGTCGTGCAGGTGTATACTCGCTCTGTTATCGACCCCATCCCTGCTCCAAGCACGTGTGTAGACGGAGACGTTGCCTCCAAGGCTGCAGACAGACAGAAAAAGAAGGGCAAGATGTCTGATGAGGAGATCATGGATAAACTGAGTAAATTATTAATAAACCATTTATCTCACAAATATGCTGTCACAACGACACAACTTTTTAAGTCCCACCTGTTTCCTTTACCTATGTGATTGTTTTCTGGCTTACAGGAACCATAGTCAGCATTGGAGATCCCAAGAAGAAGTACACCAGATATGAAAAAATTGGTCAGGGGTGAGTACAGATTCACCAGTTACATTTAAAACATATGATAGTATTTAAGTTTTTATGTGTATTGTCTAATATTGCATTTATAATGATTATAGGCCCTTAAACTTCTTCACAATTTGCTAATTTTATGTATCAACATGAAGTTTTTAAACCTCCCGAGTCCACCCACTGTGTACTCACACTTGTCTTTGACTGTTGCCTGAGACAGAATCCACACCAAAGTGTAATGCTGCCCTCCTGCTTCCTGGAAAAGTTTTTCAACAGCTACACACTACACACCAAAATAGATTAGATGGATGCCAGTTAGTACTGGGACTACGCATTTTTCTGATGATTATTGTAAACTAATATTCCAGCCTTGAAAAGCAGAATATGTCAATTCTGAATAACAGCTTAATTGAAAACAAAAAATCTTTTCGAATTTTTGAGCATCATCAGTGATATGAAATGAGATCATAACTATGTATTATTGTTATTCTAGTGTATCTAGGTCAGTATTATACAAACAGTATTGGGATGTGCTGATCTTATACTTAGTATTGGTATTGGCTCGTTATTAGCCAAATCATTAGATCAGATATCATCTAAATGCTTAACTCAGCTTGAGTGACACGCTAAAGAGAGAGAGGGGGAGGGAGGGGGGGAGGAGGGAAGGAGAGAGTCACCAGTAGCACAGATGAACAATGCCTGAACAGTGAACAGTAGCTGGAACGTGAGTGAGACCTGTCAGCTGTGCTGTCATCATGTCAGCTGTATGGAATTATTTTTAGCTCAAGGAAGAAAAAAGCAAAACAGCAGAGTGTAATTTATGCAGTGTATTTAAAATTCATTTTGAGCGTTTTAACGGCGGTGATCAATCAAAAATGCTGCTTAAAGTATTGCTCATGCTGCGAGCCGTGTGCTTCCTCCTTCATGAGAGCAGAATTTTAGTCTCACAGTTTGAACATGATGTTTTTTTAGATGGTTAGGTACAGCAAAGTGCATCCATGCAAATGTATCATTAACAGCTTAGTTGTGTAAAAGGGAAAAACACGGCATTAGTAGATATGGTATCGAGCCAACCCTAAAACAAAGCATCATATCACAATTGTGTTAGATGCATCACAGTTTTTGTGTTAAAATGTGACAGAACAGACTGTGTATGATACTTTTACGCATTGAAGTAAATTGACAATCTCCTTCTTCTCACAGGGCATCAGGAACAGTATTCACAGCCATTGATGTTGCCACAGGACAGGAGGTAAAATATGACAGTAATGGAAAAAGACAAACTGGGGACACAGCAGAGTAAAGTAGTAGAATTCATCACATAAAATGCGCTCATGAAAGTAAACCGTTAACATTAAACTTCATTTACATGCACTGTTTCTACAAGAAATCCAGCTCTAAAGTGAGACGGTTTAACTTCTGCTGAACAGCTGCCACTGTGGCCACAAGTGACAATTCTGAGACAATGATGAACGCTAAAACGTCCTGTAACAGCAACACAAGTAAAGTGAGAGTAATCAAGTTAGTAAACTGACCCAGTGCTGTCAGTTGCTTAGTAATATCTATTTAATGTTAGCTTGTTCGCATTCGTTTGTTCACATTTGTCAACGACAGCATCATAAGTCATACCAGATGAAGTTTGCTTGTATCAGCAAAACGGCTGCAACTGATGATGATTTTCATTATCAGTTAGTCTGCTGATTATCCTCATGATAAAGTGCAATGCAGTGCAGAGTTTAGTCAACAAAATGTCCAAAAATTGTGGAAAGTGCTTATCACAGTTTCCCAGAGCCCAAAGTGACATCTTTAAATAGCTTCTTTTGTCCTACCAAGAATCCAAAAACCTCTTCATGTACTGTCGTCAAGGACAGAGAAAAGCAGCAGATCCTTACATTTAAGAAGCTGGAACCTCTTTGCCCCAAAAATGACTGAAACAATTAATTTGTCACAACAAATCTTCTTTCGATCAATTAATTGACTAATCATTGGAGCTCTAATCTAAAACTACTGAGTAAGGTTGTGTTTTATTGCTTACGATTTCAACTTTTCATTTGTAAGAGGACGAAATTTTTATTTCTTCTTTCAAAAGTTACATAGTCTCAGTTTAAATGCTTTACTTTAAGAGAGAAAGGACAATTAGACAAAGCACTTAAATGTGTTAAAGGCACACATACACTGCAGTCATATTAAAGACTAAGGAGAAACATGTTAAACTAACATAGTCCCTAGAATAATTCGTCAAATGTGGCTAATGTTGAGCCTCTGGTCTCTGACGCTGCCTTTTTACAGGTCGCCATTAAACAGATCAACCTACAAAAGCAGCCGAAGAAGGAGCTGATCATCAATGAGATTCTAGTGATGAAGGAGTTGAAGAACCCCAACATTGTCAACTTTTTAGACAGGTGAGACTGACAGTAAACCTGCAGCCTGCTTGCTGATGATGATTACAACAAATCCTAAAAGTTAGAAAGCATAGATGGACACCAGTGTGTGACGGCGTGTGTTTGTGTATGTCAGTTTCCTAATGGGGGAGGAGCTGTTTGTGGTGATGGAGTATCTGGCCGGTGGCTCGCTGACAGATGTGGTTACGGAGACCTGTATGGATGAGGCCCAGATAGCTGCTGTCTGCCGAGAGGTATGCTGCCACGTGAAAGAAATCTAATCTAAGTCCCACTTTATGTGGAGGTTGGAGGCGAAACAAGTTTAACTCACAACATCACAGTTGACCCCATTGTCTCCTCCTGTTTGTTGTCACATCTGTAGTGTTTACAAGCGTTGGATTTCCTGCACGCGAACCAGGTCATTCACAGAGACATCAAAAGTGACAACGTGTTACTGGGGATGGACGGATCTGTCAAGCTGAGTAAGTCCTGTGCTGATGTTAAACTCTGATCTCTACGTCCTTTCACTGTAACTGTATATTTACTCCTCTCCATCTCCTCGACAGCCGACTTTGGCTTCTGTGCCCAGATCACTCCAGAGCAGAGCAAACGCAGCACCATGGTCGGCACGCCTTACTGGATGGCTCCTGAGGTGGTGACCAGAAAGGCTTACGGGCCTAAAGTAGACATCTGGTCACTGGGTATTATGGCCATTGAGATGGTGGAAGGAGAACCTCCCTACCTGAACGAGAACCCACTACGAGTGAGTCGGACTTTTAAACCCTCTTGATTATTTAACTCTTTTACTTTTAGTTCCATTTACATGTTGTTTATTTTCGGCTTGTGGCATAAACCTTTTCCAAGTAAATCTTTTGTACAGTGAACAAATTTATTTAACAAACTCAGGTTCACATATAAATAAAAGTCAAAGGCACTGCTTACTTATACTGGCTTTAAATCAAATAGAACTGGAATGATTAGTCGATTAGTTGTCAAGTATAAAATTAATCACCAACTAAAAAGAAAAAATGTCCAAACCATTTTTCACCTTTTTCTGCCATTTTATGGACCAAACAGCTCATCAGATACTTGAGAAAATGATGAACAGATTAATTGATAATAAAAAATAATTGTTTGCAGTCCTAGTATCAAAAGCTAAAAATAAATAAATAAATAAATTAGTGATTAATGGGATTAATGATTTGTTTGTCAAACTTTGGTGTAGTTGCTGAACAGCTGCAGTCTTTAAACTGTCACGAGTCAACACAAAAGCAGGACACATGCTCACAAGTGTCATAAGTGTTCGTCCTGCTCTCCACGTACGCCAACAACAGCATTCAGGCACTGAACAGTTGGTTTGTTGTTAGCTGAAGTTGTTGCGATACAAATATGTCTGACCAGTTTGTCTGCTGCTTCTGTTGCTTGTTTGTATCTTTGTTGTGTGCAAACACTGTTGAATCAGCTTAACTGGCCAAGTGCAGACAAGGGATTAGACCAGTGGTTCCCAAACAGTGTACGGAGGCAAGTCCAGGTGTGCCATGGGACTTTGTGACAACTCTACTTTACTATTACAATATAGAGTACGACTGGGGCTATACAAAAAGCCTGTCTGTCTCTTCAGTACCAGTACTTCATTGTTAATCTTGTGACCTGCCTGATTTAAATAGGTGTGTTGCTGATTTGATATAATTTTACAAAGTTTTAA
This sequence comes from Lutjanus campechanus, assembly GCA_027495735.1. NCBI lineage: Eukaryota > Metazoa > Chordata > Actinopteri > Lutjaniformes > Lutjanidae > Lutjanus > Lutjanus campechanus. The sequence goes on from JAJHUR010073997.1 coordinate 32,471, forward strand.
ATGTATTGTTCAATTTTGTTAATATTTCATGACTGATACAGTTTGTCAGTATGTTTGTTCATTTTTATTTGGGAGTAGTTTACAGAGAGATAACAGTGAGAAGACGTGTTTTAGATGCTATTTTGCACAAATGTACATGTGTGCCTTGAGATTTTTGAAGTTTGCAAACCACCGGATTAGAACAATATACAATGTTGGTACACAGATCAAACTTATTGTAACCATAAACAGGGAAACAGTTAGTGCCAGGGTCTGCAGGAATGAAAAGAGTGCAATGTATAGTATATAAAGCCTGCTTATTTAGACAATGATGGAAGATTTAAATCAATAATCCCATCAAAATGAGCACAGTGCTCTCGATGTGTCCACACTGCTTGTTACAAACCTCACCACCTCTTAGCGAGACATGATTTCAGTTTTGAGGGAAACCTCAGTAAAATTCCTGACAATTAGTATTACCATTTCAAAATTTAATGATCGTTAAAGCCGCGTTTGATTGAGAGATTTTCAGTCTATGTAGACCAGTTATCTGGTATCACCTGCAGTTAGTTGTGGCTTTGTACAATCAGACTACTGAGTTGTCGTTAAGCGTTACAGAAGATGAAAGGACCTCATGGTGGCTGTGTGAATGCTTGGTCTGAAAAAAAGTGCATAATGCTTACATAGCAATTAAAAACCGGTCAGACTTTAGTAAAATTGTCTCATTTTACCTGTTTGACTTGATTCAGTTGCTGCCGGCAAGCGATTTATTTCCCGAAACTGGCTTTGACAGTTCTTCCTTGTGGTCTCGTCTCTTCCCCTTTGGCAGGCATTATACCTGATTGCCACGAACGGCACACCTGAGCTTCAGAACCCTGAGAAGCTGTCTCCAGTCTTCAGAGATTTCCTCAACCGTTGCTTGGAAATGGACGTAGAGAAAAGAGGCGGAGGCAAAGAGCTGCTGCAGGTTAAAAAAGACTTCATGTTATTAGATTTTTAAAAAAAAAATTATTGGACTTATCTCGTGTTTTAATTAAATCTGCACTTTGATTCACTGGTGTTCCCTTCCCCTCTCCCTTCTCTTTTGTTTGTGCAGCACCCGTTCCTGAAACTGGCGAAGCCGCTCTCCAGTCTCACACCTCTCATCCTGGCAGCCAAGGAGGCCATGAAGGGCAATCGTTAGCTGACGAAACTCGCTACCCTGCCTTCCCATGCTGTGCACAGATATGTGCCAAACATTTAGATTTCATGCCAGACAATAGGCTGAGAGTGACTCGCCACTCTTGATGCACCAGCCTTATAAGCCCTGACAAACCTCACTGTGAAGAAGACCAAAAATCTAGAGCACAACTCCACCGCTGTCCATATGAACTCTATTCTCACTCAGACGTCAGAAGACAAGTCAAACTAAAGTGCTTAGTTTCCGAGTCAGGCGTAGTTATTTTGTACAACAAATCTCCTGGTGACAAGTTAGGGCTAGGCTTGTATTTAACTTGGAATGAAGAAGATGCCTAGTTCTATTTAGTTTTTTTTAATCAACTGCCTTAAACAAATGCAAAATGTTGCCTAATGTATTGTTGATTGTGTCAATGTTTCTCTTCCCATGATTTTTACTACCTTTGTAATTTACCTTTTCAGCTCGTCAGTGTCTTAGTTATTTTGATACTTGAATTTCATATTTGTCCCCCTTCTTGTTATATAGATGGTCTCATTCAAAGAACACTCTTGCTATTTCCACATTGACTCGTCGTGTTTTATGGACATTTTCTGGTTTTTATAGGAAACATTTCAGTACATTCGTCATCATGAGCGTGCTGTGATTGTGTCGTTCTTCAATTGCCGCAGACCTGACAGACCTACTGTACCAGTTCTTCCCCTGTATCAATAGTCTCCTGATACCAGAGGTGCACCTTACAGGCAAATTAAAATGTTAGATTGACAGGGTTTATACTTTCTTCTTTATTGTTGTTATTAAAAATGAGTATTGTATGTCGAACTCTGTCCTTTGTGTTCTTCTGGACTAAACAAATGCGCTTTTCCCATGTGTATATTGTGTACTTAATAATTAGTTTGAAAAAAAAAGTGGCCATATGATAATGGTTAGCTGTCGAAGGCTAGTAAAGACAATTTGTTGACTGTTTTTTTGTTTTTTTGTTTTCTCCTTTGAACGACTAACAACCTTGTCTGCGCACTCAAATAAATGCAACTATTTGTGCTTTTGTGATTTGGGTGTGAAAGTGATTGGTGTGCAGTAATATCACCTTTTATGAAGCCACACAGGGAAACAAACCAGACTAATTTGAGCAAAATAACATTAATAACCTTTCCTGTCTAAACTACAGTCCCATCAGACTTGAACTTTGCTTCATGGCACTTAACTTGTGTTGTTCTCTCTTGACTAAATCCTTGCTTGTGTTATATCAGCTCTCAGATGTACGTCGCTTTGGATAAAAGCGTTTGTTAAATTAAATTGTAAATTGTGTCCCTTGAAGTGGAACAAATGAAGATCTCATTTATTATTGGTATTTGCTTTATGACTAACTGAAGGCTCGACAGGAGGTGCAAAATGAAGTTCAGGGTATAGGTGATGGAGCTTGAGGCGTCTTTATTTTTAAGTAGTATGTTAACCATTTTTAATTTTTGAGCAAGAGTCAGTTTTTAGTCAGTGTGATTTTGGCTGGAAGTATGACTGATTTTGATATGGTAATGTCCCGAAGGTAACTGATAGATTTGTATGTGTTGTCTGTTCATTGTGCACATTGCACAAACTAATTATATTGTTTAATGTGTAATGCTGTGGTTAAAATCTGGGTACATTTAGAGGCAGAAAACACTTGGTTAGGGTTGGGGAAAGTCTAGTTTCTGCAGTTAACTGAACAGATTACTATAAGTATTTTCTAGTTTAGCTGACTAAAACCCCAAAACCCCTTTTCCAGTGCAGAAGAATGCACAGATCTCTGCCAGGTAACGCCAGAATAATATTCTAATGTAACTCCTGTGTAATCACCAACATTTCGATTAGTAACTATAATTTAGTTAATTTAAGTAATGTTAATAATATATTTTTTCACAGTAAAGGATTACAATTACATTTATTTTCTAATTCAATTACATTTAACTAGTCAAATATAAGTAGTAGCTCTCCAGCACTTAAAATATCCTGTTAAGCATTTGTGTGAAATTTCGTCATAATTAGTGTATGAATTCTTGAGTTATGGCCAAAAGCAATGTTTTGTGAGCTGACAGCGTCCTTGGACCTTTATCTATCATCATCTCATCAGTTCATCCTTGAGTTAAAGTGGTCATTGTTGCCATACTTGAGGAAATTCATTACTCAATATTCTAATTCAATGTGTTGTTAAGATATCGTGTTCAAGAGAACGGGATGACTTGAGAACATAAAGCCTGCATCAAGAAATCTGAATCTCAGAGGTCATTCAGTGTACAGTGAAAGTGTACATAGAAAATTAGGCTGTCAGGCGTAAGGTCCATTGGTCAGTCACATTGTTGTGCACGCAAGCGATCACTTACATCATAATTAGGTTTTGCTAAAATGTTTCAGTTGTGTTTAGTTTAGTTTTTCCCCCACAGAGTAAATCACCCTCCCAACAAAGTCAATTAGAGCTCTCCAGGCAGGTTTTCAGTTGTTTTTCCACACACAAATAGTCACAAATACATCAAAAAGGGTCTAACTGGTCACCCTGGTGGCTCAGATGGTGGAATGTGTGGCCCATGTGACTGTCAAACCTCACCAGTGGCAGTGGGTTAAAATACTTACATGGAAAATGTATGTAATTAAAATACGAGTAATTTGACATTTGGAAATACATCAATACATTCTATACAAGCTGGTCTGACCATGCCCATATTGAACCCCGCCTGACAAAATTTCCTACATCATAGATTTGAAGTGGCCAATCAGGATGTCTTGCAGGTGGGACTCTGTAAATTCAGAGTGCATGATGGTTAATTTAAGATAGTAGGTATATTAGCCAGTTCTACAGCTTGTATTTGCTTATTTGCTCTTTTCTTCTGTTGTATTTTAGTGTCATGCAGGAAGCTTGCCTTAGAATCCTGTAGCTTGACGACAGAAGCCAAAGAAGAAGGTATGTCAATACAGTGTGATCAGATATTGTACATGTTGTTGCTGGTCCAGGGGAACATCACAATACAGCGCCATCAATGTCTTAAAGTTCAATAAAATAAAATTTTAAAAATATAGAAATAATTTTTAATAACTTCCCATCACACATGTGTCTAGATTGCCACCATCGATATGATTCATTCTGAGATATTTTTGTTCATCTGTGTATGATACATGTGCCAACTGATTTAAACAATTAAATGTGGCGTAGGGGCTGCTTTTTTTTAAATTTTGTAGTCAGTCATTTTACAAAAACAGCTGAATATTGGCCTGTAGATGTGTTCAGCCTGTGTCTCATATCACATAATTATGTGAAGTTTGGAGCAGTTTCGACTATGTATCTTCAAGTTACAACAACTTCCTGTGTCATGGCAAAACACTGAAGTTCACCGTGCTGCCAGGGCAACGCTTCTTTGCTTCCTGCTTCTCAGCTGCTCTTCTCAGCTTCTTAAATATGGGGATTTGTTGCTTTTCTTTGTCATTTATGTCAATAAAGGAAGAGTGTTTTAGACTGTTTGTTGGACAAAAGAACAATTTGGTTATGTCACTTTGGACTCTGGGAAATTGTGATGAGCATTTTTCACAATAGTTTTGACATTTTATGCACTAAACGGTTGATTAATAGATTAATCATGAAAATCGTCGGCAGATTAATCAGGAATGAAAATAATGATTAGTTGCAGCCCTAATTTTTTCTTTATTGCACTAGTTCAACTAGTTCAGCTCTATGTAAGAGGTGCCTTACCACAGAAAGATTGTTTTTTCAGCCTGATATTGCAAATATGTTTCACTCTGACATTATTGTATATTGTATGTTCTATCTGTAAAAACAAGAAATTACAGGAGATTCAAGTTTTAGTAATGATTGTTTTACAACTTAATAAAAAAAAAAACTTGAATTGTAATAATGAAGTAGTATTTGTATTTTTGATCATTCCAACCTGAAAATAGGGCAGTTTGTACTTTTTGAGTGGTTTTCCATCAGTGTTGGAGTATATTACAATTTAATTTTTTGAGTAGATTTCTCCCAGGCTGTAGGTTGTGTACACTTAAATTTATTGTGTAAAAGATTAGTTGGCTGAATTTAATTTTAATAAGTATCATCAAATCATTTTCATTTAGTATGCTGACATTAAAAAAATTGGAAAATATAAGTATTATATTTAAATTCAGAAAACTAAAAAATAATATTAAATAAATAAAAGATTAAATTAATTAAGTTTACTGAAAATATATTTTTTTACTTATATCTGTACTTAAAAAAATGAATACCACTACTTAAATATTTTTAGGTAATCGGTTACATCTAACATTTTGAGTATTTTCAACATGTTCGGGTTTACAGTTTCATTTAATTCTATTCCATTTGATCTTGTTGCTATGGGATACCAGTTAACTTATGTTTGAATAAATTAATGCAATGATGAATTCTAGAATGAATGAGAAATGCATTAAAATTATTATAAAAATGCCTGAAATATGGCAAAGAACTGCAATTTGTAAGCTACATATTGTTTTAAATTGCTTTTTAAAATAATTAGAACCATGCCTCGTGTAGACGCCATTTCAACCTGTACAGTTCAAGCATGCCACACCCAGTCTCAGCTACGTTGGTCCACAATACAAATTGTATTGGGTTTACAAGAAGGGCTCTAAAATTAAGAGG
>JAJHUR010073998.1:0-28595 GCA_027495735.1 Lutjanus campechanus
TTTTTTTTTAGCGCCCAATAACTAATTAAAACCACAGATATCAGCATGGAAAGAACTACCTAAAATTATAGAAATCATGTCAGAGAAGTGGATTTGAATGTTTGAGTTCAGCCCATGTTCTATCTGCTAAGATGGAAGGGGTGGGATTTATGACCTTTATTGCAGCCAGTCACCAGGGAGCCATTTAGATGTTTTAGCTTCACTTATATGGAGCAGTCATGTTGTCCATCTTTATGTATGTCAGTGGGCTGTACTTACTAAATGCTTATATGCTAATATCAGCATGCTAACATCAGCATGCTAACATGTGCCCAATAACAATGCTAACATTTTGATGTTTAGCAGATATAATATTTACCTTGTTCACCAACTTTTTTTAGTGTTAGCGTGCTAATATTTTCCAGGTCATAAAAAAAAACTGGTCATTTGAAATTTATAACTGATTATAACAGAAAAGTGATGACAAATCATCCTGAAGTGGAATATCTGTACCAAATTTAAGGGAAATCCATCTGGTAGTTTTTTTGTTTTTGTTTTTTTGTTGTTTTTTTGTAGACCACAAAAGTCAACCTCATGGTGGCCCTGAAACAAAAGCCAGAGGATCATCACACTCAGTAGGACTCATCATCTAGGGACCATGCATGCGTGTACTTGCTTTTCTTTTCTTTTTTTTTGAATTTCACAGTTTGCAGAAATATGATAAAAGAGGGCCATCCCACCCCACAAGGAACATCCCCTACACCCTGCTGTCACTCAGTTGGCTCAACTTGATCCACTTTATAAAGGAACGTACAGCATATGCACATATATCAAAGTGTACACTACATCAAGAGACCATAATTAATTTGAGGCACTTGAAAATGAAAAGAAATGAAATGAAGAGCATTATAATAAGAGGTCAAGCAGAAGTGTCTAAAGTCAGTCCAGTAGTTACTGTGAAATCTCAGTCTGGTAGAAAATGGTACAACAGCTGACCTACAGACCGGCATCACCATCCATAGAGCCCTCTAAACATGGCTAAAAATCAAAAATTCATGCCCATTGTTTAATGTGTCTACAATAAAAAAAAACAACATATGCCTTAAGGACAGTTTAAGAGATGCTATAATTACATAATAATTCTGCACATAGTGGCTTTAAATAATTAAAATTTCCAACAGGGCTCTACAAACTAGCAAATGCAATAAATACTCCCTGTAAAGCCCCGTAAATACTGGGAGTGTGATTATAAAAGGCTTTGAGCTGGTTGGATAAATTGTTGCAGCTCCTCTCCACTCACACACTTGTTTCCGCAATAATATTTCATTAAAAAGGCAACATGTTGGCGATGACCCTGAGTGAACTCCTGAAGTTTTCTCTTTCCATCTCTTTGTTCCTTCCTCTTTGCTGTTCATGTTTATTTAACCACTCTTTTTCATCCAGATTAGTCTCACTAAAGCTCTTTAAATTAATCTCATTAAATCTCTTTTTCAGCACGGACATGGAGGGGCAGTTAGCGTTTGTAGTCATCTGCCTCATTTTCTTTAAGCTCCTATCATTACATCAGTCACATCCTGCCTAATCCCGAACTGCTGAGAACCACCAGGGGAGCGGGATAACCTTGTGACCTCCTCGCCGCCTCTATGTTTATTATTTATTCCTTACATATCAGGATCTGAGGTGACATAATAGGTTAACAATGATCGACGGGTCTTTGGAGAGCAAGTGAAACAGAGTCTGAGTCATATCCCTGGTTTGGTAATGACCCCTTTTGTTGTATCTCAGCTTTGGCAGCACGTTTGAGTACAGCACTTTGCCGTCCATGTATCATAATCAGGATGTGACAGAGGTTATTTACATTGCTCACGATCCAGTGTTTGGGTTCCATCTTAATTCCATGGTTGGTTTCCAAGCACTATCTTTTGCTAACGTGAAGAAAGTGAATCGCATTACTTCTAAAGCTTTGTGTTTTAATTGCTAGTGGCTTTGTGGAGTTGGGTTTGAGACGACTTGGCTCTTGCCTGAAATGCTTTGTCACTGAACAGTAACATTAACAAGGCAGGAATACTGATGAGAGCTCGAGACTCCAGACAGTCGAAATTCCTCCAGCCCTATGTTTTGACTCTTTTTCAGTCTTTACAGCGCCAGGTGTCTAAACCAAAATTTATTTGTCTCCCTGCTGAATATGTCAAAGCACTGCTGAAGGGTGAAATGAGAAATCTGTCAAAAACGCTTAAAACATAGTTGTGTTCTAATCAGGTTATTTAATCGGAACATATTGTCTGGACACAAGTTTCAGATGCAGCTGCTTACTGGATAATTCTTTAAAGGAGAAATGTGTGATATTTTTATTGTTCTAAATCTTAAAATGACCATGATATGTCATCAGAGATGAAGGAAACATGTTAATGTGGTAAGCAGGTGGTGGTATTAGGAGGAGATATTACTTGATTAAATCACCAAAAAGCCAGACAATGCCACTTTAGGAATGACAACCAAGGAATTATATTAAAGTTGACAGTACCAGTACCAGAAAAGGCATTCAGTTTTTTTTATGCCAAAGAAGCTATAGATGTGGAAAATTGTTCTTCTATTATAAAAACTGATAAAAAACCATTAAGACTCCATTCACACAGGCTTACACCCAACCAAAAACACCTAATCTACTAATTGAAAACAAAATATTCTTGAAAAACAGCTACTTAAAGGTGATTGGCAGCCACATAATTGCAAATTAAACAGGAGAACAAAATGAACACAAAAACAGTGTGAGCTGCCAAAAATATGCAACAAAAGAAACAAAACAAATTGCAACAAAATATTAATTAAAAGGAACACAAATCAACTTTCACGTGAGTTAGCGTTGTCACCGTGGCTCCCCAGAGAAATAGTTAAATACAGGCCCACAGTCCCTGTCACACTTAAAGGAAACTTAAGTTAATAACAAGAATGATAACTCGAAAGAATAAAACTGGTGCCATGTGGCCTACATACCAATCAGACAGCATCTGTTAACACACTCGGTGAGCGAGGGGGAAGCATACAGCAATCATGCCGCTACAGTGCTAAACATAAAACAGCTGTTTACAACACATGCTGCAGCATAACATTGTGGAGCAATTAAAAGGAGGACCTATACCGGCATCGATGCATGAGTGAGTCACTTCCAGAAAGAGGGGGATCCACAGCGGGGAAAAAGCTAAATGACTTATGTAACAGCAGCAAATCAGATGGCTAATTTGGAGGACAGGACAATGCAGCCACTGCCAACATATTTACGACAATTGTGGAGCGGGGTGAACAGGAAGCGAGAACATATATCATTCTGCGACATTAAGTTCAAATACCTGCTTCTCCAACAATAACGCTACAGCCAGCATGTTCTCTGTTTTTGTTTGCCTGTTTCACGTGTATTTGTTCAAATTAATGCTGAAAGGGGCGGACGTTTGGCTCAGTTGGTGGACCGTCCGACCCATGTGTGGAGTCTGTTGGTCCTCTGTGGCGGCCGCTGGTTCGGCTCCCGCTTCGGCCCTTTGCTGCGTGTCATCCCCCCTCTCTCTCAGCCCCGTTTCCTGTGTCCTCTTCAGCTATCACTATCCAATAGAGGCACAAATGGCCAAAAAATAAATAAATAAATAAATAAAATAAAATGAATGCTGAATGTTTTGCAGAACGAATAAGTGTCTGTTTTTGAGTTGTAAGAAATCATTACTAATCTTTTAGAAAGAGTAGATGTTTATGATGGTTAAATTGAGCAACATGTCTGGCAGACATTAAGGCGTGCAGGGAGTCATTGACCTTCAGCTCCAGGGTGTGTACACTCGGAACAGTGTGCTTTTGTTTTCACGATAACAGGCTTAGCTTTACACTGACAGACTATAACTAGCTGATCAACTTACAGTATAGAACTAGTTGTCGCTTGTCACTGTCAAAGTATAATGTCGTGTTCATCTTGTACTTGTGTAGTTTCAGTGTTCCTGCAACCTACCTGAGCCTGAAAACTGGGGAGGAGGGGGTAGGGGCAATAAATAGGGATAGAACCTATTTAATGTACCGCAGTTCTCATTTTTAACTCTAGGGTTTTACATATTGTTCATTATGATGTGCAGCGTTGACAGGATATGCTGATTTAAGCAGTATTATACTCTAATGCTTCTTACAGACTTGTCAAACAGGCTCTGCAGCATACTTGTTTGTTAGTTTGCAGGGTGTCTGACCATCCTTTCAACATTCCTGCCAAACTGGATTGGACTTTGGAAATAGTTGAAGGTACAACATGAAGTAGTGCTTAATCGTTTTGCTGTATGTGTGTGGACAATAATACAGGTACCTGCTACATAATGTCCCAAGCAAACACATTCACAGAATCCCATTTTGACTGGCTGTGTAAAAGCCTGGAAGCTTGAATAAGAATTCATTTTTGTCTCTTTCTGAAATTGTTCAAAAAGCCGTGAAAAAAATGAAATGACAATTCGTGTTGCAGATGGCTGCATCTGAGCAGACATTTTTCAATTTTAGCTGCAATCACTTTTCTTCATTTTACTGAACAAATCTGAAAACATCTCTATTTTCAAAGCACGAACACTTCAGTTTAGTTCTGCAAGTTTATCATTACATCCCCAACATTTGAGCGGCAACAACCTCAAAGAAAATAATCACTCTACTTCTGTCACTGTTAGGATACCAGTTTTCATTCTCCTAGTAACTGTATGCCAAAGTGTCCTGAAAGCATGAAGGGAAGTTTTAATTATGTGATGTTATTATTGAATCAGATTTGAAATTTAGTCTCTATTAGGAAACATTTTGGGGTGTTTTTTAATAAATCCCCTCCCCCCTTATTTTATTTACTTCTGTGGTGACTTCTGAAGCTTTTGGAGGTCTGGAGGTCTGAAGGAAAATCAATTCCTTCATAGCAGCATCATTCTGAGGACTGCAGGGGGATGAAATGAAAAATCCCTCATCTCTTAATACGCACTGAATTTATTTACTCTTTAGCTTGGTGCTGCTGGGGCAGAGTTTTTAAATTTAGTCTAGTACACAGACACAGCATTTTACTCTCCTGCTTCTACTTCTGCTCTCCCTCTTTCTCTTCGACAAATATAGTACAAAAATGCATGTCCACTTCACATTGATTAGCTTTTATCCTCCTCCTCCTCTGGAACAGACTAACTCTGTCACGGCCATTATCGGGGCACTGTCGTCATGATTGTACGGGCATGTTCGCGTTCAGTGCAACCATCAGTCAGTGGAAGTGACAGGACGGGACCCGACCTAACACAAGGCTTGTCTAAACAGAGAGGGCATTCGATCTCTGCTTCGGTCTCATCCATCAAAACGACATATGCAGATGGTTCTCTGTACATCCAGGAGACCTCTAGACATCAGTGGCTCCATATTTAACCTGCTCATAACCATCCATTAAAAACTTAATGGTTCTGGAGTTTGAAAGATTGCAGCATCTGTTGATGTCTCATTTACTACTGATTTTTTTTTTTTTAGCACCGGGAGTGGGTGTGAAGCTATGTGAGCTTAAAACTTCATATTTTAACATAGTGTTTTTTGTAATTGTCTTTTTATGAATTAAGTCTTCATTTATTTTACCAAATGAATATAAAATGTCATCACCTCATCATTTTGTCTTATTAGATTCAATTACATTTGTGTGAAATGTTGTCAAAATTATAGTATGAATTCTTGAATTATGGGCAAAAATATGTTTTGTGAGGTCACAGTGACCTTTGACCCTCAAAATCTAATAAGTTCAGTCTTGAGTTCAAGTAGTGGTTTGTGTTAGATGTAACGAACTTCCCTCCAGATGTTCCTGAGATATTGTGTTTAGAAGAATGGGATATACAGGAGGTCACAGCGACCTTGACATTTGACCACTAACATCTAATCAATCCTTGAATCCAAGTAGACTTTTGTACCAAGTTTAAATAAATTCCATCAACACCTTCTTAAAATATCACATTAACAAGGATGGTATGTACATATGTACCGTACAGACAACCAGAAAACATAACGCCTCTGACTGTCGCCAGCGCGCACTGAGGGCTAATGTGTGGTAAATACAGAATTTTTTGTTGTCTATAATTAGCATAAGTGCTTCCAGAGCATATTATCATATTATGTAACATTATATAGTCATGTTTACAATAATATGTTGAGGGGGACAGCTGTCTGTTTGTCCCAGAAAGACGGTTCAGGCTCCCCTGTCCCTTCTGTGAAGTCCGCCCTTGTTCAGTTCACGAACACAAGCTCATATGGCAAAAAAAAGTGTTGGTGATGTGATGCACTGGAGATTTATAGTCTCCCCGCATGTTATATCACCTTTGCTCGACTTAATGGTGAATTTGACTTAATTAAACACTTCATACATGCTATTCCTTTGGGTCGTGACAAAGGCAGAGAAGAAAGGCGGAATGGGAAAAGGTAGGAGGAAGGGATGATATAACATTTGTGAACTTGAGCAACATGCTCCCTAAAATAGAAACTAGAGAAGCAAGGCTCTAATCTGTGATGCTCGGCTGAATTTGCAGCCTTGAGGTGATCCGTGGACACGGGAGATTAAGAGGTTTGTAGTCTTGCATGCGTGAACCTTAAAAGAGCTTTCGTACGATAGCTACACCACAAGTTCTGAACCAGAAAAAGTGGTCTGATGTGCTTGACACAAACTGTCCCAAAGCGGCAGCATCAGTAAAACCAGCGATGTGTCTCTTGATGGAATATGCATGTAGTACACGTTCTGCAATTGTGCAGTTTTCTCTGCATTAATAATCCCAAACTGGAGAAATATTTTTGACATGAGCTATCAATTTTTTATGATGTCCTCCTCCACAGCATCAAGCACCCTGCAGACTCAACAGAGTTTTAACTTTTTTTTTCGCCGTTCATCTTGTACCTCTGAACATATGGTGAGGCTGAGATGTAGTAAGGACTCAAGTGACTGGCCTGAATGAAAAGAAAATGGAAAATTCATTTAGAGAAAAGCCCCGGGCTGAGAAAGTAATATATCACATTTATAATGAATGATTATGAACGTCAAAGTTTTTGGGTTTCACATTTCTTGAGAAGCAGTTTTGAAAAGATGTGAGTGGATCTGAACAGCACATTTGGCGCGTTGTTTTTTTTTTTTCATCCTGTGGTTATACAAACCTGTGCTGCTTTTAAATTCTCCTACATGGGTATCTGAATATTTTTTTAAAAGCTGAGGAGATGTCATGGTTGGCGTTGGATGTGTGTAAATCCATTTTCCTCCATCACCGGCTCACTATTTGCTTACACTGGGCATAATGAATCATTAATTTACTGCTGTCACTCGCAGCCCACAGTCACTCGGAGCAGAATTAACTCTTGATCCAGCAGAGCAGAGAGGGAACAAAGGAGTGCAGGAGCGTGAGCCTCTCTGTATTTGTTTCACTCCAAACGGCAAACTATGGATCCGTTTATGTGTTGACAGGATGGGGGGTTTTCTAATAAGGTTGTTATGCTGCGCTCTCTGATGCATGTTGTTTTTATTGTGTTTTGCATTTTTATAATTTTAATGTCTCTCATTATTCCCCCGACCTCCTGTTCATCTGTGCTGCAGGTATTTTCAGGCTTTGAACAGAACATTTTTTGTTCAACTGTGGCTGACAGAGCATTGATGTGGATTCTAATTTGGTCTTTTTCTTTTAAATAAAGTATCCTCTCAAACTTTAAATACACTGTATGTTATAGACAAGCAGTTCCCAACCGCTTCTGCAGTCGACAGTTAAATTGCATGAAAAATGTCATGTAACCTCTATCTTTATACAGTCAAGTTTAAAATAACATCCATTTTAAATGGGCATAAATTAACATATTTTAACAATGAAGGGTGGTGTCTGAAGGGCTGACAGGGCTGTGCAGGGTCTGTTTGACAAAGGTGGAGAGCCACTGTTAAAGAAGAAGTATTTAGGTAAAAACGAGGAGGTACCACCATGAGCTTACATATTTTGGGGTCTAAATGACTTACAGGTCCAAAAAGTTTTGGAACTGGTCCAGTAGATTTCCTCAGCTGCCAGCCACGAAATTGGCTGCAATGGCTGCAACATAGTCCTTGGAGGCAAATGTGCCTGACAAAGTACATCCAATAAAAGTGCCTGTTTTTGCCACTGACAGGCTCAGGTTGTCATGGATGAGAACCACCATACATCATGTTCCCGTCTTAAGAACCATGCTGCTCCCCTTTGAATGAAAACAAGCAGTGTAAAAGTGGCCACTCAGGTTTTTATTTTTTGTCTGTCAAACATCACAGGTTAGTTAATGATGTTACTGAGTAATACTGAGTAAATGACATGTGTGCCAATTATATCTGTAGATCAAGATAAATCAGAAAAATGATGGTGATGGTGGAATTGAAGTTTTTCCTGTGAAAATATGTCTCTACCTTAAAACACCTGCTTTTAGAATAGAGTTTGGTTCAACAGTAACAAAACAGCAAAATAAAGTGTCTTATGTCTATAATAATATAATGATATAATTGTTCACCTGATTGAGGAGGCCAGAGGATTTGGGCTCCTAATAACTACAAAGCTAAAGCTCAGTTTTCTTATTTTATGCTTTTGAACTAGCAAAGACCTGGAAATTTTTATTTACTGCCTGTCAAATTAGAGTGGTTGTTTTCACCCAAAAAGGGGTGAGGGCATGGCGCAGGAGCAAAGTATCCAGATGGACTGCTCTCATCCGTTCAAGGTGTCTGACAACATTGTGGAAAGGATCCTGACATGTGGAACTCAAGGCGTTGTATCACTCTCTTCAAAGCCACCAGACTCCTTTGACAAAAGTTGCTGGTCTGCGACTGCCTCTATCAGTTAGTTTGTGTGAATTTGGTGTTTTAAAGAGTTAGTCCCAATTCAAACTAACATGCCTACTACATACTGACGTGCACATTGATCCCAAGAATTGTGTTGCAACAACTGCAGCCCGTTTCACGGCTGACAACTTTTTGTTCTTATTAATCATTTAGACCCCAAAATATGTAAAAAATGCGGCCCAGGTTTAAAAATACCAAAATACTCTTTAAGTGAAAGCATCTCTCTCTGATTATGTCGAGTGTGCTTTAATTAGTCTGGATTGCTATTCCAAACTCTCTCATTAATGCCCATTTGAAATCAGAGCGTAGTTGTTGTGGTGCCATTAGCATGTACCTGAGCATCATTATCTCTTCACTGGATAATAAATTGTGCCTCACAGATACAGATAAGGTCACTGGCATTTCACTGGACAATGAGACAGCTGCAAAATGAAATGAATCATCATCTGAAAGATACTTTGTAATTTTGTGAAGCACCAAAACCCTTAAATGACTGAAGTTTCCCTTCAGCTCATTGTTGATGCTCTGAAACTCGTCTGGAGTGTATCTTTGATGTTCTGTTGTGGCCACATGTTTTTGCAACAGAAAAGCTGACTGCTCCATTAACCACGCAGCAGCAGGTAGCCTGGTATTCGACAGACTTATTCCCTGGTTTTATTTTCACCAGCTGCAGGGCTCAGTTTTTAAGTCCGTTTCCTCTTCTCATCTCTGTTTCTCCTTCTGTGGTCCGGAGGAGAGAATTTTTCCAATAAGACTGGCTGAATGCTACTGCCCTGCCTCTCTGTTTGTCACCTCCTGTGGCAGAGGCTCAGCTGTTCTGTTTGCCCCCTCCCACCCGCTCCCCCAGTCAGACACGCATAGAGACACAGCCTGCCTAATTGGTAATAACCCTTCAGCTGTCATATAACTGTGCTTCACAGCAGCTTTTCTGGGGAAAAGTAAAGAATACCTGTTTGTTGTTTTATCACTGGTGTGAGTTAGTGTACGGCTCTGTATCTGGTGGTGGAGTTAACGTGGTGTAGTCTTTTAGTTTTCAGGATTGCTGGGAGGATGTCCATGTTTTACAGTTAAACTTGTTTTTAATTGTATTTTTATATTATTAAAGTCCCTCTCCACTAGGTTTCTCTTCCTGTTGCTGTAGTTGGATGTTTGAGCTTCATTGTGCAGAATGATGTATGTGCAGAGTTTGATAATAGAGGACGGTTTTCACATTAATCTGTTGAAAGTGCTCCTTTAAAATCTGATTTTGAGGGGCGGGGCTACAAGCATGATTTGTGACATCACAACTAGTTTGGAAGTCAATCGTCCTCAAATTGGCAACTTAAACAAATGTGACATAGGAACTTGAAGTTGCCAGTACACATGCACTGAGAATTGACTTTACAGAGAAGTAGGAGACAACTTGTGTCTCGCAGAAATTTTTTAGAAATTAACAATATTTGCATTTTTATAGATTTTAGAATTTCAATGATTAATAATGATTTAATAGATTTTAATGAGGTAGAAAGAGTAGATGTCTTTTTAAGAATTTTAATGCAGGAATTATACTTCTTGTGGAAAAAACATATGAGACACCCATTATTATTCAAAGCAGACATGTTGTATATGTCTGGAGGGGATCTTTAAAGGACCAGTGTGTAGTAATTAGTGGCATCTTGCAGTGAGCATGCAGATTACAAACACCTTGTGTCATTCCCCCTTCTTAGCGTGTAGAAGAACCTACGGTGGCCGCGACACTTTAGCTTGGCATTTTACCTGTTCAGCTTGGAATATTAACAATGTTTACAGTAGTTACAAGCGAAAGGAAGAATACCTGCTACCAGCGCCATGCAGAGTGAGTGTTGTGATCATGTTAACTAGGTACAGTTAGTGACACGTCTGTAACGTCGCACCAGAGGGCAACTATTTAAATCAATAGCTCAGGTGTGTGCCACCAAAATGAGGCACTGTAATCTGCATTGTGATTCGGTCTAGTAGGTAGGAAGACAAGATTATATTGTAATTTCCAAGTGATTATACACTAATGAAAACATACTTATAAATATTATATTTAATTTCTGCCATATTATGCCAATAAATCCCTGTAAGTCTTGCACACTGGAGCACACTTGAACTGTTCTGCTGTCTGCACTGCTCTAAGCATAAATATTGCACTTTCTCTTTAAAAATACTGCACAGATGCTGCTCAGATCTCTTCTCTGTTATGGCTCATTTTTCAATATGTTCTCTCAGTGAAGATCCTGGGTCTCTCCCCACTGTTTATGACTTGCTGTTTGTGCAGCATTAAAAGGTCAAACCGGACAAATAACTTGTGAAAAGGCAAACAAATGGCCCAGAGATGTTGTTCCCATGATTTCTAAAGGCAAGTTTTCAAACACTGGTAAATGTACGATTCCCTCTGAAGCGATTTCTTGAAAACACAAACACCTCTCAGTATTATGCATGTCGACAACATATTAAAGATCCCCCAGTGAGTCTCGCTGATGTGTGAGAAAAGACTTTGTCTGTTTGTTTGTGTAGACCCACAGTGTGTTCTTATTTGAGCAAACAAAGGGAGTAAATTTCATAATAAGTTTGCTCTCCTGATGTTGTTAATGTCGACCTTTTGCCTAGATTTCTCGCTACTTTTATTGGACTACAGCGTCCACAGGAAGTATTTCATGACTATTAGCGGCCTTGCTAGATGAAGGTTAGACATAGCTTTCGCCTGATGGAAGACCAGTTTTATTTGAAAACCAAGAATATTCTTTTGTTGGTACTGGCGTTGGGACAATGCAGTTAAATTCCTTTGTGCATGAATAATTCTTTTGCTCCTCTTGGGACATTGTAATATAGCCTTCTTTATTTTCTCATTCTGTCGTGCCTCAGCCGGTCCTGAGCTAAATGGAATTGGAACGAAGTGTTTGGGAGTCTGCGTTCTCCCATTTCTGATGACCGATGGCAGGAGAGAGATGAAAGGCCTAATGTAAAAAGCCATGCCTCTGCTTCTTTTCCTCCACACCTTCCCTCCCCTCCCCTTCTCTCCTGTCCTCTTTCCTTCCCTCCTCACCTAAGCAGTGGTGCATCTTTTCACAGTCATGACAGATTGCAGAGGGGGTCTGACAGTCCTGTGCATATACACAGCACACAGATGCAAAAACACATGTTCCACCTCTTTCTCCTGCCATCCCTTCCAACCAGGTGCGTAAATATAGACAGCGCAGACAATGCAGTTGCTCCATTGGAGTTGGGGAGAGTGGGCCTTCTAATAATGTGTTGGGTGAAGAATGGACCATAGCAAATTATTTAGATTGCCACCTCAGAAAAAGAAAAGCAGTGCCGTTTGTTATATATGACCTAGAAAAGCCAAACCCATCTTTGTCATGGTTGTCTTTCTTCCTTCCTTTTTTTGTGTAAAATAATTTAGTAGTAATAAAAAATTACATGCTTATTCTACATAAAGTATCGTCCTGTAAATAAACTATAAAATGATTTAATTGAATGAATAATTTCTCATTTTCTTTGGTATTTGTCATATAAAAATGTGCAATTATGATTTCTAGGTAGTATGTACATATGTTGATGTGTCTCTATTTGATCATGTGACGACTTTCTGTGAACTTTCTCTTTCACCTCTTTACTTTCTCAATACAATAGCCTCGACTGTAAAATCCAAAACATTGTTGGTAAAAAAAAAATATATATATATATATATATATATATAGAGAGAGCTCAATAATGACGGGCCACTTTTTCTATGGAGCTTCTTAAATGTAACTTTTGTCAAATTTATAGTCTTTATATTGTTAATAACAGTGATGTGATATATCTCATCTCATCTTAATCCTATATTCAGAATTTCACTTCCAGAACCAGAAACATATATATGTATATATGCATGTGTGTGTGTGTGTGTGTGTGTGTGTGTGTGTGTGTGTGTTTATTTCATAACTAGTAACTAGCATGCACTTGGGCCCTTCACAACTATGCCACTGCTTTCAAACCTCTTTTCCCCACCCCTCCTCTCTTTTCTTCCCACCTTGTCTCTAATGCACAATATATTTCATGGGTGCAGAAAACAACCCACACAGGTTTTGGCTGAATGAACACATTAAGAGCTTTGAGCTTTTGGGATTGTGAATTCTTTTATGCTACTTTGTGGTATTTGTAGTGATGAAGCCCTGGATGACGGCTTGCTAAATGGGCTGAGGAATTTCACTCTGTGCAGCAAGGATACACATCATTTATCAAGCAAGCTGCCTTCAATTATCCATTAAACACAATACTAACCATTAACATGAACTTCAATGAAAAGCTTATTTGCTCACCAGCTGGCGATCACACAGTCAAAGCAACCCATAAACAAGAGATTTGGCTCTTCTTTGATCATCTTGCTACCAGGACGCAGAGCTTGTGCAACTGCTGTTGGTTTTTCTTTCTCGTGATTTATCCCCTGCAGTTAAAGATCTTTAAAATCTGCTCTTTTTGTTTGTGTTTCTCAGTTTGTGGTCCCATTTGTCCTAATAGTTGCATTTATTTTTTTTTCCCCCTCTGCGCCATTCACACCTCACGCCTCCTCTTATGCTGTCGGCTCACATTCAGAGAAGCTCTAATTGAGTTTTTGGACAGCCGGCCCGGTCTCAAACGCTCCACGAGAGATAAAAGAAATTTTGCATTACAACATCAAAGGGGCGCCCCCGCACCCTCACCCCCATTTCACTTCCACACTCGCCACAACACGATGAGATCAAATGAACATCTAAGGTCAGTGTAGCTCCAAAGGGTTAATGATGTGGAGACCACGCTTGGATTTTTAATTCACACTCCGGGCAGATAACTACCCTCAGCCTATTCAAGTCTCATCCCTCCACTGATGACTCATGCACTTTGCACTTTGTGAACAACCTGTTTATTTAAAGCACTTTATATGAATTCATTTGACTGTAATTTGACGTGGCTTGACTTAGATGTGTTATTATCTGACACTGTCTACTTCACCAGGATCAATAGGCTCTTAATGGTGGCAGACATGAGGTAGACGGCGCATCTGAATTCAGCGATGGTATTTAGGATCCTGTAGTATACAGGATCAAGTTGAAGATTGAGGCAATTCACAGTAAAGTGGCACATTCCTGAGATCTTTTCACCACAGTTTTAAAAAAAAAAATAGTTTTCTCTTGATGTAATTCCTTGTTTCTCTCAGTGTATATAATAACTGCCATGCCTCTTACTTGGACACAGCAAGTGGTGCAGCTATGTATAATGTCCTGACATCTTCAGCCTCGACGTTTCTACTACTCTATTTTGAGTATGCTGCTGTACAGCTCATACACTATGTAGAGATTTATAAGAAGCCTTCATATCCGGCTCTACAAGATAGATTGTAATCTGCTGACCTCGTCTGAGTGAAGTCAGCTAGATAAACATGGGGAAGAGCGTGTGCGCGTATGTGTCTGTACATGTGTTTGACTGCCCCAATTCGACACAGGAGATTCATTAATATGGCCATGAGTCATTTGCGCTGATGACAAAAGGTTTTTTTTTTTTTTTTTTATCAGAGTGGCCCTCAGAGTAGATGTTATATCAGCCCAGCAGGTATTCCAGTGCATTTCCAGAGCCAGCTATTATTTCAGTGTTTGTATCTCTTGCACCACAGGGTCACTGCATTCAAAGCCATAACCATCATATCTAGCTCTGCTGAAACACTGCGCCAGGATACAAAGGCAACAGAAAACTGGAGGTAACCTGTGGAGTTTTCTTGTAAATAAAACAAAATTATGCTCACATTTTGTTCTATTCACCAAAACTTGTATTCTCGAGGAAAGCTTTGTAGTCGAGAACACCCAAACCGAGACTGGCGGCGTGTAGCATTTATATTGGAGCTGACATTAGCTAACTTTGATGTAACATAACTATATATACATTAGCTACATACCTTTGTGTTGCTTTTCTCATCAGTACTACATATATATTTATATATATGTGTGTGTATGTATATATATGGCAGTAATAATTATATATGTATATTTGTGTATGTACATATATATACATATACACATATATAATTAATATCTTATATCTTAATTTTAGCTAAATTCATGTATATGTTGTACAACTGAAAGATTTGTCGTAATGACAAAGACGTACACCTTCTGATACCCTTAATAACTTTGATTTAGTAGCAGTCGAGAGTTGGTGCACATATTAAAAGATCTGTTAATGTGAGAGTGCTAGCAGGTTTCTTTTGAATCTCGGTAATAGGGTGACCCTTGTGTTTATATTTGGATCGCAGATCGTGTCTTTAAAGAGCTTGGCAACTGTAGTTTTTTCTGAGGTCACAAAGACCTGTTCTGCCGTCAGTGCTGATATGTCTGAACACAAATATCGCATGAATCTTAAATGAGTCGTAAAATTGGCCGTGACAGTGGAGATGTTGTCTCACTGCGGAACTCTTTAAAAAATATGACTTTTAAGAAATGTGAGAGGGCAAGAATACTTTGGCTTTTGGCAAATTTTCAAGGCCTTTCTGTTAGGTCCTGTTTCTTGGAAAGATTACGTAAGAATACACAGAAAATAGCAGTGGTACAGATCACTTTCAATGTTTTTAACTTCTTGAAGCAGATGAGTTTTGTTCAGATGTGTTACTGACAGACCTGAATGTCACTGCAAGTTTAACTTTTTGCTCTTAAAGTGTCAGATACCTTGACAAATACACATCTCAGTTTGAGGTGAATTGATTTTAAGAGGTAAATTGCTTTATTCTGTTATATGCCTTTAAAAGTCATGCTCTATTGTGCATTTCATCTGGCCTTTATTTCAAGCTATCTGCTCTTGCTGTCTCATTTTCATGTTCACCCCTCATCTCTTTCCTTCCTTTACAGCCTCTTGGGCTTTATAGTGGCAGCTTCTCTTCCATCTGTTTCCCAATCAATTTGGCCTCATTTCCTGCCAATTGGTCCACCTCCATGGGCTACGGCTCATTTAAGGAAGCATCGCATGTTGAGCTCATCAGCTGTAGTTATGGTGATCAGTTCGTGAGGCTCTCAGCGTCACAGAAGCATGCCTGGAGTTCGGCAGTTCATTCGAAGTTTTGTATATAGCCCTTTAGAAGACCACTGGGTGAGGAGGGTGTGTGTGTGTGTGTGTGTGAGGGTTTGTGGAAACGGCAGTGTTTTAACAGATGGTTCACAAATTTACTCAATTTAAAGGAGAAATATGTACAACCCCATTTCCAAAAAAAGTTGGGACACTGTGTAAAACAATAAAAACAGAATGCAATAACTTGCAACAAAATTTTGGCCTATATTCCATAACAAGATGTTAAATGTTCAAATTGATTAACTTGTTTTTTGTAAATATACACTCATTCTGAAGATGATGCCTGCAACACATTCTGAAAAGTCATGACAGGGTTTTGGTATTCCCACACAGTAAATGTTTGGACACTGAGAACACCAATTGTTGAAATTTTGAGAGTGAAATTCTTTCCCGTTGTTGTTGCTTAATATACAACCTCAAGTGCTCAACAGTCTGGGGTCTGCGCTGCCTCATAATGCACCACAGATTTTAGCTTAGCTTTATATTGACAGACAATTGACAATTATAAACAGATGATTACAAACAGATGGAAACAACTTACTTCAACCATAGACTGTATATTAAATAGGGAATCAACCTATTTAATATACCGCTTATGGCTCCAACTCGCTATTTGGACAGTAGTACTCCTCCTTGCTCCTTTAACCATGTGAAAATTTATTATCAAAGACTATAATTTATTGTTTAACTGCTTTCTGTTGGCGTAATGCACAGTTCGTTTGAGATTCAGACTGAAAGTCAGGTACAGACAACTGATTGTAATCTGCATACAGAGAACTGTTGGTTCATTTTAATTGCAGAATTGAGTGTAACTGTTTGCAAAAAAACAAAGCATCCTCCCATTTCAGCAAACATGACTATCATTACTTTATTGCCACTTTCTCAAACATTGTAATCAGTTATCATCATCATGCATTTGTTTAGGACAGGCACCAACACTTGCCAAAAACTGTAACGCCTCACCCATTCAGTATTTACCATCTCCCATGTTTCTTTTTTCTGTTGGAGCTGCTGTCCCTCACTCAGCCCTCGCATTGAGTCCATGTGGTTCTCTACAACAGAACAGACTGCTACTAGAAAAATCCAAACTATGCGTCCTCACCAAAGTGTCAGAAAGATGTATTTTCCTTTTTTTCCTCATACATTTTAAAGCAAGCTTTAGCTCACAGCATCATGAGCGCTGATCTGGAGAAAGCAGAGCAGTCCTGCTGGTCAGCGAGGGGCACTCGCATCTGTTAACCTCTTCCGTTTTACATGAGCTTCAGAGGACACTGAGGAATAAAATGTGGACTTTTGCCAGTCCGGTTAAGGTCTTATTTGGGTTAAGCTGTTTCAGGCCTCCTTGATATTCTACAATTGAGTTTCCCAGCTGACATGCATAAACCAATTAACAGAATATCCCTGTACACCTTTGTGGCTGCAAAGATCCCTCAGTCAGTGTGACTGCAATGTGCTTCCTCGGCTTTAGAGTAGCTTGTAGAAGCCCTTTTTATTTACCCCAGAGCATCATTTCATATTTAAAAATACACCTTCAAATGAAGGTCATCAAAAGTAATGATACTTTGATATTTTTTCAATATTACATGTTTGAAATGATACTGCTGGGGCAAGACAATTAATTGTTGAGTCTTATTCCCAAGCCATCAAATACTGACGCATTGGGCTAGTGCAAGTGTCTGCAACCTGCACCCTGGAGCTACATGTGGCTCTTTCACCCTCTCCAGTGGCTCCCTGTGGGGCCTATAGGAAGACTCAAGACTAGAGGTGAGAGAAGTGGGACTGTGAATACTGAGTAGATGAAGATGAAGATTTTTTTGTAATGAGTATAGGCTACACATTTTTATAGCTGCAGAATGCAAGAATCACTTTAGGTCTACAACAATAAATGAAAATAATAATGTCAATACTAGTTTTATGTTGAATTTAACACTCTTGTAATGTAACAACTTTACTGCACATTTTAAAAATATGCCCCAGAGAAGTCTTTATTTCAGTTATGTACTGTACTAGATGTATGCAGTGTAACATGACATCTAAACTAAGCATTGAAACCCATATTTGGATTTTTTTTTTTTGTACTGTACGTGTGAGAGAACGGTCTTCTTTACTGTGATCCAAGAAAATCTTAATGTGGTTTTAATCACACTCTCTCCACACAATGCAGAGCCGTGGTGTCTGTGCTGCGCATGAAGTAGCCGGTCTTATCAGTGGGAGCAGATGGAGAGCGTCCAAGTGAGAGGCTCAGTCTGGCTCCATGTATGTCATAAGTAAGAGGATGACCTTGGCTGAATCTCAACTGCAGTTAAACCATAAGAAACACACACTTTCTGTCCTTTTCTGTCTGTCTTTGTGTGCGTCTCTGTCCTTTTTGCCTCTCTCTGTCTCTCACACACTTGCTCCTACACATTCCTGTATGCAGTGTTACAGCTGGAGACAATATACACTCCTCCACACTATCACTTCATCAAAAAGAGCCAATTTGTAAGACACTCAGTGAGGCACCGAGGCTCTTGCAATGCCCTTACAAGAAGCCGATTCGATACGGAATCATTTGCAGCATTTACGTCCATGGGATGAGGTACTTGCTGTAAAGTTAAGATGTTGCTTGATAGTTAATGTCAGAATCAGGCTCAGTAAACAGTCATCTTCTTTTTGTCTAAGCATTCGATGAAGTTAGAGCCCCATTTTTTATCATGCCCCAACAGAACTCGCAGCTCTTAAATCAACCCGGCACCGGGTATTTGACTCGTATAACATAAATCCGCAAAGACATTAATCAAGCGCAGTTTTTTAGGGTCTGTGTAGATGTTCTCGCTTTGCTGCGCTCACGGGAAAGGATAAACAGTCAGTGAAAGGTGATATCAAAGTATTTTCGGCCAATAAATTTGAAGGGCTTTGCTGGTAGATTTATGTTGGACCATAGCTAGGTGAGATAAGGGGCTCCATTTAGGCGGAAGAGAGAAGTGGGTCTGAGAGCAAAAGTGTCATGAGATTTGCAGGGTTTAATCTGCACAATCCAACCCATCATGTTTGAGATGCTGCCACTGTGGGTTCTATGTGCACAGTGGATGTGTGCTGTAATGATCAATCCCCTCTGTTGGCTTGAGGAGGCTGTAGACTCCAGTGTGCTGCCTTTAATACACATGAAGGCACCAGGTGGTTCTTTTCACCAACAAGTTTTACTGTTGCATAATCCATGCAGAGGTTTACTTAGCCTAGTTATAACGGAAGTGCTTACTTAATGGAGACTGACACATCACTATATAAAAACTAGTTGTTATATTGAGCTAAGTTGTTATAAATATTTATACCCAGTAATTGGCAGGTGTAACTGTTACATAACCAACAGTTACTCCAATAATCAAGTGACAGATGAAGAGCTTTAGCTTTGTTAATTTATTATCTGTTTAGAGTGGAGAGTAGATCAAATAAAAAGTGGTCAATGCATTTGACCTGACACTTGATAAAATGCTGTTGGAAATGGGAAGATTTTTTTTTACATTAGTGTTTTCATAATGACCTAATAACCTTAGCTATGCAGCATTATTAGATATTCCCCTGCATGAGCACTCTTGAAACACACACATTTCTCCATGTGCGCATATATTAAAGAAACAAAGCAACACCTGCATTTTAAGTACGAGAAGTTAAGTGTAACATATTGTTTGCAGTCTCTTGAACTGTAGCTGCAACAGATAATTGATTAATGGATTAATCTACTTATTATTTTCTAATTAATCATTTGGTCTAAAAAATTTGTGAAAAATGCTCAATGCTCATTACAATTTCCCGGAGTCCTTTTAACCCAAAGAATCCTTTACTAATGAATGACAAAGAAAAGCAGCAAGTCTTTGTATTTAAAGAGCTGGAACCAGCATGGGTGCATGATTTTGTTATTTTATCCAGCTGGCACTCAACAATTGAGCCAAGACAGCCTGATATTGCTTTTTGACATAACTTCTGACTGCACAACACAAATACATAATACATACATAATAAAGGCATTTATTAGTTTCTGACTCTGGGAAAGTGGGGAAAACAGTAAAGTTCTACCTCTGAACTATTGCTTTAACCAAATTACACACTTTAAGACTCTTCTATGTGATCTACTTTTGGTAACTATTAAAATAAATAATGTAATATTCTGAGGCCTGAAAGCCCTTGTAAACCTCTGGAATAATCAATTAATCGACTAATCCTTGCAACTCTGGCCTTTACAAACATAAGTAATGGATTTACAAAAATCTGGTGCAAAACAACTGAAATCCCAATATTGGCATAAATTTTAACATACATCTGTTGTTGGAGTCGCCTGAGCAGTGACCAGAACAAGATCAGTGTTTGTCTCCCAGCCCACAGATACAGCAGATTTTATTTTCGGTGCAGGTATTTGATGCAGAGCTTTGTGATTTGCGCCTGTGCCTTCCAGGTGCCCGTTGTACGAACAGATATTCTCACATGTAACAGGAGTTTGCTGGTTAAACACAAATTTCATGCTGTGTTCCTCACAGCTGCATTTTGAAAATGAGCACTTCAAGATTTTCTTCTTCAGAATAATTCGCTGTGAGGCTGAGAACTAAAGCTCATATAATTACTTGACCTTTTATCTGTTGCTTTAAAGGAGTGGCCTTCACACGTACTGTATGACACATTTCTGTTTCAGATTGGTAATGAGCTATTGTACACTCACATTCACACTCTATCTGGATAATTACCATTTCATATTATTGTGGGAAAAGCCTCCCCTCATTCATGGGGTATTTTGTCAGATCTTGCTGTGGTTTTAAAGTAGAGACTTGAACATGGTAATTGTCTCATTTGGTCCTCTTTGTGGCTCACTTGAGGACACCCCTGCAGACTCAGCGAAAATGTGAAGTAAGGTCGTCAGTAAAAGGATGAAGCACCCGTTTTGTTAGAAAACAGTTGTGGATTTTTATTTAAATTGGTGTGTTTTTAGTTCTGTTGTCAGGCAGCCAGTGAAAATGTCAGTGTTATTAATGTCAATGCAAAGAGAATCGTCCTTGCCCAGAAATGTCATGCAGCGACCCATTAGAAGAGAAATGTTTCCTCGATTGACCTTTGAGGTGTAATTTGTATGTGTGATGCAAAAAAAAAAAAAAGACAAGTGCGCTCATTTATTTCACACAACACCTGAGGTGTTTGAATATTAGTATCGAGGCGAGTGCATTGAATGTCCTCCACTCTGTCATCCTTATTCATTTACCCATCCAAGCTAGCTATGACTTCCGTTTTTAATAAATGCTTTTTCAGTCTGGGAACCGCTCCATTACTTTTGATTATTTTTAATGGCAAGCTCTTTTTTTTTGTAGTACATTCATATTTGTCTCTTAAGACTTGAAGACTGTTTTAACGAGCTCTCATAAGGTCTGCTTCCTTAGCCCCTGGCTAGATCCAGCTATGTGCAGCAGGCAACTCTACTAGACCAAGACTATATAAGGCATGAACACTTCCCTAGACATGAAGACATGCCATTCTTCCCTTTGACAGATATTATCCAGTGGGGAATGGTAGCTACACTACTCAAGTAGATCCTTGATTAAAACATATTGCATAAGAAAGGTTTTACTGGGAGCAACATGAGCTATTTGGCAGTGACATACATGAAAATATATACAAATTAGTTGCAGACTAAAGACTTTTGGCTCTACTTTGAGATGGAAAAAGGTATATTTTCTGGATGGAAAGAGCGGTTATTTTGACTGCAATTGTAGTGACATAGTGTTATGGTTGTTCCCACCGGTTGAAACTTGCCCTCCATTTAAAAAGTTTTTTAAAAAGTCAGCGTGCTATAGGTGTTTCACTTCCTAATTTGGACACATAATCTTTAACTTCTTCTCTCCTGTCCTCTCCTTCTCCCTCTGACCCCTTGCTCACTTGTCTGCCTCCCAGACGCCATGATCCGGCGTGAGGAGGATAATCGCACACCCCAAGTAGACAGCATGGACACCAAAAGGCACTCAGCTGAAAGGTGACCTCCAGACACTTCACCTCCCAAAAACATTTGGTAAGTCAGAGAATTTCTTTTATTCACGAATGATCTCCCCCTCAACGTCTGGCAAGATGTGCAGCTCCAAGCCGTTTACTAATGTTCATGTTAGACATTTTAAATGAATCCCTCTAAAACAGAATGCATTATCTAATGTATTTTTCTCTGCTTTTATCATCCCTGCCTTTGGAAATAAAAAGTTTAATGTGAATTTTTTTCTCTTTTATCCTCCCTGAAGCGCTGATTGACTAATCCATGCTTAAGAACGGCCATTTCTGGTAAAGTGGGAGAAAAGAAAAATCTTAATTATATGTCTTTTTCTTAATGAGGGAAGTATATAATGGTATTTTATCTGAAATAGCCCTCAGTAGGATCAGTAAGACTTTGCACAAAATGCACCTGCACGAGTTTATACTGGAGTGTTTGTGAGTGTGAGTATGTGTGTGTAAAAAAATATGGTAATGGGTAATAATCAGTCTTTAAAGACTGGCTTGGCTGTGCTTAAACTAGATAGATGACCTCATTCACAGATGTTTTCATATTTTCTCTCTTAAAGAATAAGGCCGGCAATATTCTAGATTTTCGTCATTGTCAATGAATCTCATCTCAAAGACAAAAGACAAACATGCTCCAGTCTATTTCTCAAAACTTTCAGCTGCAGTGTCTGCGGCACTCAGCCCCAGCCCCATTGATTCCTACTGACGACTTAAAAGTAACTTAAAAAATTCACACATAAATCATTTTACCTTTGAAAAATGCTCAGTAATCTACTAGCTGGTACTGTAGTTTTCATTAAACATTAGTCAGACTAGAGCAAATGATGTGTTTTTTCAGCCACAGAATAATCAGATACAGGGTAGATTTATTTATAACACAAGATTATATAACAAGATTGAGTTGTTTTTGCCACTCACAAAAACAAACATTTACAAAAATTCTAAACAGTGGATTGGGTGAATGAATAACAAGTCATAGAAATAAGAAAATAAAACAAACTCACAATATGTCTCACAGCATGAAAGAAGAAGCTGCTCTGTAGTCTTTTGGTACAGCAGGGATACTTCTGTATCTCTTGCCAGATGGCACAACAGGCTGTGTCTGGGGTGTGTATTGTCTTTTAGTGTCCTGTGGGCTCTGCACAGACACCTCACCTCATTTTCTCGGTAGATGTCCTTGTGTCCCGGGCCATGCACATCCCATGCCAGTTAGTGATGTTTCCAGTCAGGATGCTCTCTGTTGCTTGTCTGTAAAAGTAAAAGTACTTAGTATGGGAATTTAGCCCTTTTAAGTTTCCTTAAGAAATACAGCTACAGTATTTCTGGCCTTCTTTCCCAGGGTGAAGATATGTACTGTCCATGACAGGTTCTCTGTGATGTTGATTCCCAGGAACCTAAAACTGTTGCTGTGCTCCACCACTGCTCCACTGATGTAGACAGTGGTGTGTCTTTGCCTCCTTTTCCTGAAGTCAACAATCAGCTCCTTGGTTTTGCTGATGTTGAGCCGTAGGTGATACACACAGGCTGTGTCACCAGACTTATCCTTTACATGCATTTGTTCAATCTGAAAATAGAAAAAAATAATAGTGCAGACCACCAAATTGGAAGTATCCATGTGAAAATGTTGTTGAGTCATGTTTGATCTTAATTTGGATGCATATTCCAGGCAGTTTATTAGCATTAGCGAAGGCCCATATAGGGCAGCAGTCCTCAGTGGCGGGTGTAAAACATCTGTGAGTTATTACCTGTGGAAACTAAATATCAGCACGCACAAGACCAAGAAAAATGAACAAACATAATGATAAGAGCCTGACAACAACAACCACAATATCCAAACACCACTACCACTACCCCTACATCTACAATTCTTATTATAATAAATGTGATGTGAAATAATGCAATGTGAGCAGAGGCCCATGGAAACTGAGAGTGTTGGACAATGTGCGCTGCATGAACACTGCATCTGTGTGGTTTGATTTAAAATAAGAACCCAAGAAATGTCACTGAAGGCCCAGTATTAGCGCCACTGGAGGGGGACAAGCAGTTCTTCAGCAGCTGAAATGGATATGTGTGTTAGAGCCAAAATTGGAGAGGCTGATTTTTGTTGTACAGCGAGAATTGCCACTTGTGACCTAGCAGAGGTAATACAGGCATCCAGGTCCTGTATTTCTGTGATTCACCCTTGACAGCACATGTGAAGGGCTCATTTCAACAGGAGTGAAAACGCTGTGGCAAAAAATGAAAATAGTAAATCAAGTAGGATGTTTTATACATGTGTTTTGACAGTGTAGGATATGTTTTATTTATTTATCCATGCCCTAAAACTTGTCTCAAAACATTTGGTCTAGGAGTGGTTCTGAGCACTCATAAAAAGCTTAGATTACTCTTTGTTTTCTGAATGAAAAGGAATGCCAGGAGTTATAAAACCATAACCTTGTTTGAGAGTAATAAAATTCATCCCCTGACTGCAACAGACATAGAGCTGGTTTTATGTGATAGTACTATCTACATGGTGCATCATCTGGCAAAGCTTGTTCTGTGATAAAATATTACCTTGAGCTCCTCTGAAAAGTTAGCTCAAAATGAAGTAGCCTTTGGCGAGAGTGCCTCTTTATGGAAATCAGGTTTTGCACTGAGATGATTGATAGCGGTGTAGAGAACCTCAGGCTATAATCCATGCAATCTCTGTAAGTGAAACTAACACAAATAAACATTAAAATCAAGCAAACATGAAAAAATAATAATTTTTATTAACTGGCCGAAGGCAAGGCTCATTTTTCACGGAGGAAATGGTGCATATGTACAGTATACATGCTGTTTTATACAGAGTTTGTTGGGTTTTCAGTTTGTCACCCAGGGTATGTGTGAGTGTGGGTACAACAGCAGGAATGGTTTAAAGCACTCGAGCATTGGTTAGAATTCAGTCAGCATGCATTTAATTTTGGGTCCGCAATAAAAGGAGGCACAGGCACGGTTACACAAGAGATACGGACAAGCGCATTTGGGAGGTGTGAGTGTAGGAAGGCACAGATAAACCATTTCTGTCACCTCATTTCTTAGAATATGATTACCTGTCCAAAGTAATGTGTTTGCCCCACGTTTGGTCTATCTTATCTGTTTCAGCTATTGGCCACATTGTTAGGTTTTATTGGACATTCACATTGTTTAGTGGCAGATTGTAATCATTGATTTAAGGTTTGAGATGCTTAGAGGAATTTTGTTCATCTGAAACCCACAACTGAAGAGGTCACTGGAGGAATCTCCTCAACGCAGGAGTATATTGATATTGCAGAAACTTTAAAACATGTTCTTCCATCTAATTTGTTACTGAGTGAAGTTTAGTTTCCAGTTTCAAGTCGAGAGTGAATTGATTAGAATTTAGTGGTCAAAAGTCAACTGTCGAGGTCACTATGACCTCACAAAACACGTTTCTGTCCATAACTCAAGAATTCATTTGCTATTTATGACAGAATTTCGCACAAATGTCCAGTAGGATAAAATGATGAAGTGATGACAATTTATCTCCAAAAGGTCAAAGGTCAATTTCACTGTGACATCATAATGTTCAGCTTTCTATCAGTCCTCTGTACTCATCTGTAAAAATGGACATTAATGGTACGAATCACAGTATATGAATTTTTCGTAAAATTTCAATATAAATGCATCTGAAGGGGTAAAGCCCTGGTATGGCACCTATTACTGTACTCTTAACTGTATAACTAGGACATATTTCATATAGTGAAGAGAAAATTCCATGTGCTGGAATAATAGAATAATAGAAAAAAAGCAAAACCTTTTCTCGGTTATATCAAGTATTAGCACCCCTTGTAACCACTATCATCTGGCATGATTTGCAGATGATCATTTCTTGCTCATTGTCTGACCCTTTTTCTCTCGAATCATGTCCGTATCACAAACTGGATAAAACCAAAGCTTTTTGTATGTAGTCTAACCGCTTAGCTTAGTTTTCCACGTAAAAATCTGTGAATGCTCCACCATTATCGATTCTTTTAGCGTTTTGGTTTTTATTTATTACCACTCTGCAGCCTCTCCCCTGCCTCTCCGCTGCCTCTCCCCTTTGTGTTGGGGCAGCTCCTCCACAGACACACACATTCACACACGCAGAGCGAAGTCAGCAGAGAGATCGCAGTGGAGACAGTGAACCAACTCGAAGATGAAAGAAAGCTGGAGGAATTTTTTTATCTGCTCAGTCCAAAGCTTCATCCACTGCCGCTTTTACACAAGCAAAGTGCGTTTGCTCAACTGTGCAGTGCTTTGTTTCAAAGCAGGATGGTTTCTCACTTTTCTCACTTTTCTCTTAAGACGATTTGCTACTAGCTACAAGTAAAGGCAGTAAGTCTAGCTTGCAGAAGCACTGGAAAGTGTAAAAGTGTGGGAAAGATTTAGATGTTTCAAAAGTAACAAATTCATGATAACTGCATACAGAATGTTTCGCATTTGCTCCATTTTTCTTATTCTATCTCTGTAATAAATTATCTGCTGTTCCTTGCTGAATATTCTAACCATGTCTGTCAAAATCGAACTGATTGAGTGTTTGTGGGAACAAAAGGTGAGTTACAGTGAGGAAACCAGTCCAATGGGACTTCATTAGGCAGTGGAGTTCTGTACTACAATACTTCAGACATTATAAAAAAAACTATTTGGTATTCACTTGCAGTTCTCAGGGGCTCATACATGCAATTATAGAATAATCCTTGACTAAGTTAGGAAATCTCTGATCTAACAAATCCATTAATACACACATGGATGCACACACACACACACACACACACACACTGTACACACACTTAAACTAAGCCTGCACTGCTGAAGTCTTTACTGTCCACACAGTGTTCTGATGAAACTAGCAAGATTAGGGATATTATACATGGCATTTTTCAGTCCTCTTAAA
Source organism: Lutjanus campechanus (assembly GCA_027495735.1). Taxonomy (NCBI): domain Eukaryota; kingdom Metazoa; phylum Chordata; class Actinopteri; order Lutjaniformes; family Lutjanidae; genus Lutjanus; species Lutjanus campechanus. The sequence continues at coordinate 26,808 of JAJHUR010073998.1, forward strand.
AACTCTTCAGCTGTGCTTAATGGGAATCTCAATCTTCATTAATAGTTTTTCAATTTCATCTACAAGTGTGGAAACAGTTGGCAGTGATGTGTGTTTTCTAGTAATGCAGTAATCATGATTTTTCAAGTCATTTAATATTAAATGTCTCTTGATTCCACACTTTCAATCTGATATTTCAACATTTACATAAAGCATATAGCAAACTAAATTAGACGTAAGTTAAAACTAGTAGAACACTTTAGACAGAATCATTTATTCTGCACTGTATTTCTACGCTCCCCCCACATAGTTTTACACTTACAGTATTCAACACTTGTCCACTGAATAAGAATTGTCTGACAGATATTTTGTATGTGCCTAAAGTTTCTGTATTTCTTTTCTTTGCATAATATTTTCAAAGGGCAGATCAATCTTTTGTTAATGTTGTTTTTGAGGTTTATATATATCAGAGTACGTATGTTTTAGCGTCAAAATGCTATTTTCCTTTGCCCGTTCTAAATGTTTTCCCCTGTGACCTGATGAAGGTTACTGCATGATGACAGGGTTGAAGGGGCATCAGCGCTGTAACCTTAGTAACAACTTGAGTGAAAGCTTCCATTTGAAAGACCTTTGTGGAGTCGTCCTTTAAATGCAGAGCGTCTGGATCTGCTGGGACAGCATTTGGACAGCCTCTCTGTCCTCACTGAAGTTCAAATACAGTTTTCAACCAAATGCAGCACTTGAGAAGCATGGTACTTGTGCCAAAAGTTTCTGAAAAGGATGCATAGGGACCTTTTTGTTAAACCTCTGCTCTCTCCGCTGTCAGTGTGTATATACTGCATGTCTTCATTGAAACAGTTGGCTGGGCTGCATTTTTTGGGTAACTCAAATCAAGCTGTATTTTTCCAACAATTTCTGTGTTTTAACAGAGCATAATGAGACATTTTGACAGCTGGTGTAGCTGTAGCACAATGGGTTGCAATGAATAAAGGATGTTATTTGGATCAGCCTTTACACAGCTGTTAATGATACCAAATGTTACCAACAAGCCTTACTTGGACTGGTTAATGATGTTGCTGCTTGGCTTCAGACATTTCAGTCTTGTGACAAATAATGTCTTCATGTGTTGCATAGTGTATATTGCACGTTATATATTACAGGCTGAACTTCAGGAAGGTTTGCAGCAGTTTTGAATTGAAGTTTAGTGCATTATTGCAATAATAATCATACTTACAGATAGGGATGGGTACCGAATTCGGTACTTTTTAAGGTACCGACCGAATTCCGTCGGTACTACCGAGTACCGATTCACGTGAAATCAAACGGTACCATGTTTCGGTACCTAAACGCATCCTTGTGACCGTGAGGAGTGGAAGAGTAGGCGATTTTCCATGCCGGACTTGAACACAACTGTTACCGGCCTGAGCATTCCCCTTTAAGGAGGTGGTGGGTAATGTAGTCCGCACGTAGCCGTGTTGTCGTAGTGTGCACGCCCGCAGGGGTGTGTCTCCCTCTCCGGTGAAGTGTGTGAGAAGTAACGCCAGCTCTAGCTACTGTAAGTTGTATAGTCAGTGTGATGAAGCTCAACTCTACAGCCATAAAAGTACTGTGTTGTAACGTCAGAAGGAAGTAAAGAGCTGAATAAAGCCCCGGTCCGGTCCATGTGTGTTCAACTATCCGCCTCTCCTCCTCTGTGTGTGTGCGAATAGCCCGGACTGCTAGTTACCAGCGCAGAACGAGCCAAGCTAAGGTGCAACGAGACTTAGCTTTATAATCAGCTGCTCCATACCACGGTTAGGAGCTACAAAG
>JAJHUR010073999.1:0-22849 GCA_027495735.1 Lutjanus campechanus
AATCTAGGAAAAAATCATGGCCAGTAGACATTCAATTGTGCAACAATTTTGTATTAAAAAAATGAAACAGACAAAGTTGTGTCTGCAAACAAACTTAAAAACTTTTAAATATTAGTATTTTTGCAGTAAGATGATCAGCTGCTCTGTTTCATATGAAGAGTGCTGCAGTTCTGATCAGTGTGTTTGAACAGTGATGCTCCGTGTTACCTGCTCTCACAGTCACATGACATCTCTGTACTCTGCTGTCAGACACGTTTTACGTAAATCATTTGCAGCAGTGTTTCTCATCTTTCTTAAAAAACTCCAAACTTGTTCTACATTTGCACTTTATGAAAGTTTGGTGGTGCGACGCGATACAATGTTACTTCTGGGGCTGTTTTCATAGCGGTCTGTTCTGATGAAATAACGAGGAGACACAGAGGGAGGAGGGAGCGCTTGTTTTGTGTGAGTGTGGCAGCAGGCGTCCAGTAAGAGCGGTGGAGACAGAGACGGGAAGAGAGAGAAAACGGAGGAAATTTACAGTGGCAGCTCCTTGATGCCAAAAACGAAACATATGCACATCCTAATGAGGTGCTTCTAGCTACTAAATGCAGTTTAGGCTTGTATGATGCAAATTATATGTTTTTGCAACTTCTTGCGGGCCACATAAAATGAGCTGGCGGGCCGGATTTGGCCCGCGGGCCTTGAGTTTGACACACGTGATCTAATGTCACCTGACCTTACGGTTGTGCAAGACAGTTCAGGCAATGAGGGCTTGCTTTTTATCATAGTATATTAATAACAGTTCATCATATAATTATTTATGAAATACTGTAGGAACCCTTGGTTAATGTACATCCAGCATCCCGGGTGTCTTCTTCTACTAAATCTTACTGTCTAACTCACAGGCAATAAGATGGTCACAAGTATAAAATAACTCCTATTAGTGATCATGTTTACAATGATAAATTAAAAAACAGACAAGTCACTAAAATAATATAACTACAATAAAATAATGTAGCTATGTGTGTATTAATAAGAAATTTTAAAGTAAGGCAAAAGTTACTTTCCCTTGTCACTTATTGCTTTTATAATGCTGTAATTGGTGAAGCAATTTACTTACTTTTGAGAGAAGTAACAAGTAACTGTCTCTATTGCTAAGTTTCAGTAACTTGCCCAACATTGGTACTTAAAAGCCAATATTCTATCTGCTGATTAAAACTTTATAATTAGATTGAAATCTCCAGAAAAAACTAATTATTTTACCTTAAATTAGGATTATTTTGTCATTTAATACATTTATAACATTGTTTGTAGTGTTTATTAGGGTGCAGCACTTTATTAAAGGAAAATGACACTGACAGGATCCTAACGGTCACTAATTTGACCATATTACTTGGAGGAGTGGGGTCACACAGTAGAAAGAAGAAAACTTTAGTGTCAGAGTTCATTCTTGACCTTGGAGACAGTAACGGTCTTACCTCAATGTCCATTTAGTAACTTTTCATGTCATATCATCTTCATCATCATCATCATATAATTCTTATACTAATAGATGAGACTACCACAGACAAATGAATTTCCCCTTGGGGATTAATAAAGTATTTCTATTCTATTCTATCAGCACGTCCTGTAGCTGTAGGCGTTCAATTTTTCATTTTAAGAGCACTTTCAGGACTTTGTCTTTGTTGTCTTAAAAATTGAGCTTCAAATTTCTTTCTTAACCTTGGAAGCTGCGAACAATCTCACCTCAAGGTCCATATAGTCGCTTTCTTTGAAAATGAAAGTAATGAAAAGTGCACTGAATGAAAACACGCTGGCATACACAACAAACATACAATATGAACCACTTATTCATCTGGAAAATAATACTCCAAAAGCCTGTTTTCATTCAGATAAAAGCTTTGAATTTCTGCAATGACTCCATTATTTCATACAAACAATTTGCGCTGAACCCCAATAATACTGTCTGCCTGCCTGACAACTTCTTGTCTCCCACCCCAGTCAACTGCACCATGCGCATTCATTGTAATGTTTTGTGTTGATTGACAAAAAAACATAACAATGCATGGTGGCCCTTTTAAGCCAAAAAGGAGGGGCATTTGGAAAGACAAATGACTGATTCTGACCTACATCAAATAGCCATAGTTTGTGCTTTGTGCTTGACTGAACTGTGATGGCAGACATTATTGACGTCAGTGACTTTGTTTTCCTCCTCTGGGTCACAACAGGACCATTTCCATAGAGGCCGTCATTCTGAGGGCAGTCAGGTATTCACGGCTTCAGACTCGAGAGCCGGCCTGTCAACAAATTCTGTTTATAGACACATGTTGGAGAGAAAGCAGCTCTCTGATCCAGTCTGCACCCTCAATCCCCCACAGTCCAGTGCAGATTTCACCCATTTAACCCTCTTTCCTGACAAGCTTCTGTATTTTCACACACCTGTTTGTTACCATCACTCACTCAGCTTTACTTTTGTTTTTTTTGCACTTTGCCACATTTTTTCCTTCCATGCCTCCTCCTTTTCATACAATGCCACAAGTCCCTTCTTTTGACATTTTTGGCAGTTGCCCACAGAGCTGTCTTTTTGTTTGAGACGATGCTCAGGATTTGCTGGCCCGTGGCATGCTGAGACCTACAAGTTAGCAAAGCCGAAACATACTCTCACACATACCCTCTCCCTCTGTCTCTCTGTCTGGCTCGTTGGAATAGCCATGGTAATTGGTCCAATGTGCTGTCATGCAGAAAATCTGCTGCTATGTTTCTCAGGAAGCTCATCAAAGGAAAACCTGCAATCCTGAGTCTGTATGAGCAAACCCTCTACCTGTTTGTTTTCCTCAGTGCCCCGAGGCTTTTGTAAAATATCTTCAGCAGCATATACCTGCTTTGATTTGTTTATATTTGTTTTTGTTTTTTTCAAGCTGGCATTTCTTTCTGCCACTCATCATCTTGGCTCTAAAGTTACGTAAGCCAATACTCGGCAGTTGCAGTGCATATTGAATTCCTCAGGTGCAGACAGATAGTGTATACACGTGCAACAGCTTAAAGTATATAACTTAGCTTTCATTTGCCTCATACATCTCAGTAATCTAAGCTTTAAGATAGGCTTAAGTATACACTTAATACACATTAGGAGAAAACAGGAAAAACCCAAAAGCAAAAAAAAGAATCCTTACCAGGAGATGCAGATTACACCTGTTACATTATAAATAATGGCTTTCTTTTCTTCTGCAGTTGATAGGGTGGCACCCGACTCAAAATTTTGTCAGTTGAGCCAGATTTTACTGTTTAATTATTAGCTCTTTTTTTCAGTTCACACTGAAGTCCTCTATCAACCTACATGAGTGTGTTTCACCAGTGAGACTCATTGTAATGCCTTTCTTTGTTATTTGGCATGTGAAAACATCAAATTTCCACACAGTCAGAGAAAGTAAAAGTGTGCATCCTACTGCTTATTGTTCAGGTATAAAATCTCAGCGTACCACAGAGCATCTTTCCTGGGCTGCTGACAGCGTGTCACCTTCGCTCTGTCTGTCACTCTTCGCCATTTCCATCACAGTTAATTATGTGGTGTGTGATGATTTAGTGGCTTGGTTTATTAAGTTTACAGACTGCCACGTTGTCGCACTGTTCTGTGTACAATGACGCAGCTTAAAAACAAGAGCTGAAACTTGTTTACCAAACACTCATTTCAGCGTCTCCCATCAGTTAATCACCAGTGCATGTTGTCACATGGATTCTTTTTTTTTCAGCAAGTGCGCCAGCTAACTCCCCCTATTGCGATCTCCGATGGATGATTCAACTTTCAGGTGGCAACCCTAGCAGCTATTATGTTTAACAAATAATGTAACTATCACTCCCATCCCTCCTGGACACACTTAACAGTTATTGGTTAGCATGGAGCCTCCTGCATTGTACATCTACCCTACCAGGTAAACAAACGTGAAACTTTTTCATTGTTAAAATGAGTTTGGTGAAAAATATTGGTTGTTCTGTGTCAGCAAAACAACACTGTTGCCTTAGAGTGCCTGTGTGATTGATTTTATGCTTTGATTTGGGAAGTTGTAAAGCTTGATTTCTGGTAAAAATCAATGCTATCGTATGCATTGCAAATGAGCTACAGGAGGAAGTTTGAAATATGTGAGCAGAGCACGGCTTAAAGGGGCTGCTGAATTTTATGTTTTAAAATCAGAATTCATTTGACAATGGGCTGCAAAAAATCCTTCACACATTTTTCGGAAGCTGTTATTCTACTGTGAAGTCATACATGTGTATTATTTGTGTACGTGTTGCGATTCACCAAGCTGGTGCAGATCTCCTGCTGCCACTGATAGAACGACCGTCTCTACAGGAGGGTAATTTATATTTGTGCATTCATACTGGACACATGCTGATTCCCCGACTCATACACACACATCCAAGCCTACAGAGGCAGGTAGCCGCCAGTGTGTGAAATAGAGCGTAGCCCTCTGAAGAAGTGATAATAGTGCTTTCAGATTCTCACCATGGGACCGTTGTGTGACGGCCTTTCCTCCTGGCAGATGATGTGGAAGGTCTCCACACACTTTATCTGTGACGCCTTTAGTAAAGCTGTAACGCAGGTCGACTGGTGTGCGCATGCCTGTGAGTACATGAGATAAAAGTGAAAAAGATACAGTACTGTACCTTGTGTACTGCATGCACTTGACCCTCTGTTTGCCATCCTTTCTTTGCTCCTGCTGTGAGGAGGGTTGCATGAACTGGTGTATTGACACATGTTAACATAAATGTTCCCTCGCTTTCCTTTTTATTCTCCTCTCCTGAGCCATCTGCTTGAGGGTAGAGTGGACATTCTGTGGTACTGGAGAAGAGAACCAGTGCTACGTTTCTCTGCCACAGTATCCAAGCTTAATTGGCACCTCTGACATGCCTGGGAGAGGCTCGTCTAAAGCCCAATCGCCTGTTTTGCCCTGAGACTTCATCTCATATGAAAAATGTCAGGCTCCAGGGATGCAGCTTGGTTTTGTATAATTCCCATGTAAACACTCAAATACTAAACAGCCTTAATTAATGTGGACACGCATTCTTGTCTTATACATATGAGGAGGGCTAGGGCCATTCTTCAGCGTCATCAGTACAGAAATATGTTGATTTGCAAAATGTCCGCCAGCGCGTTGCAATGACTGCGCCTGGGAATGGCTCTTTCAAGTCGGCAACCTCAAGACAGCACCGTCCTGTTTTCTTTTTATCAGCACCCAAGCATGATATATTGGGATTATCAACACACAGAATGTGTTTCTGTCAGTAGTAGTCCCTTCAAATTGATTTTCTGAATATTTCTTCATCGCCCACATTTTAAAAGTAATCTGTGCTGCTGCTGTTATGATAATGTGATGCTGCACCGTGCATCACCTAAAGTTGTTACTGGCTGTTTTGCAGTTCTGTTTACTTTATCAGTCATGTATGTGGGAGAAAATGGCCTAAACTAATGGTACAGCCTGTTACTGTTTGCCATTTGCCGGTGATTAGGCCTGTTGTAACTGCATTAGTCCAGTGAGAAAAGTAAATTCATGTCATGACCAGTTTAAGTTTTAAGGGCAAATGAGGGAAAGAGTTGACACAGTGATTAAATTAATCTATGTGTCACCACAAATAGGGTTTGTTAAATAGGTTGGAAATTACACTGATTTTAAAATATGCCCCAATTATCATTATTCTAATGTGCTTTATGTGTCTCTTATTCATTATGATGATTGAATAAAACACTTAAATATTGATAAGTAATAATTGTACTGTGGGGACAAGTCATGAGCAGTACCACAATATTTTGCGTTATAGTTCCCATCCACCTCCAAGTGACTTTCTTCACAGGAATGTGGGCTGCAGAGATGTCGGAGGAGGCAACGTTAATAACGTGGATGAACATATTCAATTTTTAATGAAACTTGAAAGCTAGAGATGACTACCCCCTCCTGCAGCAGTAATGAATTCTCTCCCTCTGCTCCGTTTTAAAAAAAGTTAGTAATGCTTATGCAACCTTTGCCGAAACCCTGCCTTGCTGCCAAAATTCCCCCTATGTTCACATCAGGCTGAAACGACGTCTTGCTGTGCAGAGGAAGCTTCAGGTAGAGTGTGTATGTGAGTGAAAATAGACCAAGAGAGATTACATCACTGCATGAACAGGAGACATACACACACAGCCTCTAGGCACAACAACACCCCATTTGGAAGGTAGTCAGTCTACATGAGAGACACTGAACCTTTGAAGTAAATTTTCTTAATGTTGTTTTCATTTGGCAATTGGATTTTTTCCCCCCTACATCACAAACAAACAATAGAAGAAGAAGGAGGAGTGGACGGAGCCTCGGGGTCTGAAAATTGAAGCCAATGTGGAAGTACCCTAAGCTTGCATTCTTTCCAATGGCCAGCAGGAAGTGACTCCATTGGTTGCAAAATAAGACTGATCTCTTGTGAGAAATTGACCCCACTTCTCACTTGATTTATGACCTCAGTAAACACTTTCATAAAGAGTTCATGGTCTCAGTTACTAGTTTTTAAGTCTGCATGACGTGTATTTTGTAAATTATTATCCCATTTAGAGTAAAAACCACTTTGCTTATTTCTGGCCTAAAATGTTTTTAGAAACTAGAAGGAACTATAAACTGTAAATTAGTGCACTGTTTAGCCGCAACAGGGTGGCTGGGATGTGTCTAGAAGGGAACCAACGATTTGCGAATCTCTCGCGAGATTTGCACATGCTGTTTCGTCATTGTGCATGTTGTACAATGATGATGTTTTATGATGTGACAGCGCTGTGGTTAAGGTATAGGTAAGTTTAGGAACAAAAAAGATACCTGGGTACGGTTAGAGAAAGATCATGGTTTGGGTTAAAATATTCACTCTAGCAAGATCTTTCACAGTCTGGGGTTCCTCTCCAGACATGAGCAGGCAGCTGCCATTATGTTTCAGGTCTCCTCTCGTTGGTACCGCGACTCAAGGCTTCAACAATAATACATAATAAAAATACAATAACAATGACAATAACAAAAAAGGCCTCTCCTTACATGTGCAGGAGCAGTGCATTAGACCAATCATTTCCAAAGACTCTGTCGGGACCCATAGGTGGGTCACAGGAGATTTTACTTCAGTCCCCCAAAAATAAAAAGACTATGGAAGAAATTCTGGAAATGTAAGATTTATATCTGCAGTACACCTTCTATAAAAGCGTTAAATCTACGCAATATTGTTTTACTGATGAGAGGTTAATTCCACCTAAATGCACTAATTTTGTCTTACTTATAAAGTAGGATAAAATGTCCTGTAGTGTTTTTCTGGTGAGAGGAAATAAAAACAATAAAATGGCCTGTTAAAGCAGTCTAAATGCAGTTATACCTCATTTATGCATATGCTTTCAATAATGTAATGTAGAAATGGCAAGAAAAATGGTCTGCAACGTTCATTTATGCACAAATTAACTCTTCCCAGTATTTATTCATAAGGCCGTTTGTAAATCAGGTCACAATGGTTTGTCATTTTTAAAAAGTGGATCCCCAGAAAGCAGCTTTGGGAAACACTGCCGTAGATTGCTGGGTTATATTGCTCTGCGGTACCAGTGGAAACCCTCTCTATTGAGTGTTCTCTGTCTCACTCCTTCGCTCTCTTAATCAGGACTGACCTTCACTATTACTTAGCTGCTTGATACTTTCCACTACTACCAGTCCTAATTAGTGCGAGCTAATTTAGCTTTAATTGCCTCATACATCTCAGTAAACACTTGCCAGAAGTCGCAAACATGTTCTTATTCAGACACATTTATTATAGGCAGCCTAACATATATACGTCTAAGCTGCACTGGCTTCTTTGCTAATGAGTGAGTGCTTGATTAACTGTCTAGACATGTTCAATCTCTGTTATCAATGCTCGTGTATGTTTTCTCTTATTGATAGATGAGCTGCAGGGTGTAGTCTTCATAAGACATCTGTCTTCTCCTGTGTCTTCCATCATTTTTCCTTATCATGGTGCCCCTATGGAAAAAGAAATGCATTCATTGTCTTACTGTGTGTGAGAGTTGATGATTCTTCATTGCCAGTCACTAGTTGTGGATAACAATGACTCCATCTGCTCGATATTACATGTACTGACTGGGCTTGCTTTGCAACGCAGCTACTGCACAATTAGCCTCCATTTGTAGGAGTGAGGGCAGGCTGAGAACTAATGACTTTGGCCTTGTGGCTCAGGTAGGAGGATTTAGTCACTCACTGCTGGCTTTTCATTATGTGTTAAGGTTCTTTCACTCCTTTCACTCTTAAAAAGTTTAGTGTTATTGTCAGCAGGTTGCCAATAGGTGGCATTATGGCCTAATTTTGAAGCAGCTTTGTGAATGTTTGAGGATCTGTCCTGTGCTTCTTTAACATGATTCCACATAGTTTTTTTTGTTTCTCTGCCAGTGTCCTTGTCCAAGTTCTTTTACTTCTTCCAAGTGCTGAATATTTCTCATCTTATTCATACATTTGAATGTTAAACGACACAGACACTCCTGTGGAGTGAACAGTAGCCGCATTCGCCATCTGTTCCGGTCTGCAGTCGGCCACCATGCATACTTAAACACGTGTTGAAATGTCATCCCTGCCCCTCGCCTGGTCTGCTGCATACTAGCAGATATGAACACCTACTCACTCTTCTGAATAAACTCAAGCTTACCATGAAACTCTCTGTGTGTCTTGGTGTGCGTAGTTACACACTTGGACAACTGGAAGGGAGATGCCTCATTGTGAATGTGAGAAAGATGCTTGGTTTGTTACAACTACTGGAAGAATGTTTGTCCTAAAACATTTATTTTGAGCTCATGTATTAGTAGTAAGATTTGCTGCGTTTTAGCTTCATTTACTCTTGACTTTGACATTGAAATGAATTGTTTTTCTTGTAATTGATAGAGCCCATGAGTTATTGAAATTAGCATTCACTGAACATAAACGAGTATGTACATTTTTATCAAATACACCTTTCTTGAACACTGGGGATCCTGTTTGAAAGGGGCACTTAAAACCATCAAAATAGAAAAATATGATGATGCAGGGCTGTTCGATATGACAATATATTTTGTGGAGAAAAATGTCTATCAATAGATGTTTCCCTGTCATTTCTCTCACTATTGTTGTAATAAAAAAACTAAAAAAAAACTGCACTATTTGTCTGTTAAAAATGTTGAAATTTAAAATATTTCTACAGGTTATTTCTTATGTCACCGTTTTATTAATTTTTCACTTTATTTTACTGATTAGTCACAAACTACTTACATCTGTTCACCTCACTTTTCTCTTCTGTTCTCTTCTCCCCACACTGACACACACTCCTGTACACACACACACACTGGGGCTTGTTCTGCCCTACCTCTGTTCTCTCTCCCTGTACAATCTGTATCTGATCTGTTCACTTTCTTTATCAGCTGGATGTTTTATTAAGTTGCCCAAAAATACAGCACACGTCTTGGACTTTTTCATCCCCGATTCCATTATCACAGCAGCAGCTGACCTTGGGGGGAGGAGGTGCTAATGAGGTCGACAATTAAAACAATTGGAAACACCGTGGTACCTAATAACATCAGCACCAACCAGGTGGACTTGCAAAACAAGCGCATAAGTAGACATACGTTAAACAGGAGACTCTTTTTCTGTGTTTCTCTGCAGAGTTTGTGTGCAACTGGCACTCTTCTGACACAATAGATGGTTTCACTCCTTTGGAGTGTGACAGGACTTTTGGGTCGCAAAACATACTTGGGTGCCCACCCAAATAAAGTCTGTGTTTGTGAAACACTGTAGTATCATGCTGTTCACAGACAGATCTGCTGGCATGAGTTTGTGAGGGACAGAGAGACGGAACCCCAGACCCAAAAGAAAGATTGCAAGAGTGAAACAGAAACAGTGAGCACAAATCTCGTGAGAGTTTTGCACAAATTAATCAATGTATGGGAAACGCTGATGTTTGGCTTTAATATTTTGTTGTTTATGTGTTTATTATCCAAAGTCGTTTCTCATTTGTGACAGTTCTGCTCACTGTCATTATCAAGAAGTAGTCATGAGGCATGCATTTAGTTTGTATAGACAATATTTTCATAGAATTTACAGAAAACATACTATATTGTGATGTCGCTATTGAGTTGTGAAATTACCCATTTTGTGATAGAGGATTTTGTCCATATTGCACAGCCCTGCCTTGATCATATCATAATGATGTCATCAGGGTTAATTTCAGTTTGGGTTTAGAGACTTCAAATTTATACCTGATAACCTGTGTTACAAACTTGGGCTATAGAGTTAGAAAGATGTGGTGTTTGCCAGGTGTGGTCTCTACTAACATAATTACAGCCTTCTTTTGGGTTGGGGGATAGCTTTCTTACTTGGAACTCGGAATAGCTCCCGGTTTTTTTTCCTAAACTTCCTATAAAAAGGGTGCTGTGCATCAAATTAGACGTGCCCCTTTTCAGCCAAGTAAATTAGTCCCTGGTCCTCCCTGTTGACTGCTAAATGGAAGGGAAACAGAAACGCCGAAGATGTCGGTGTCGATTTTGATCAAACAAAATAAGTTGGAAGTGAAACAAGTGACATGTTTCTCAGCCTGTTCACTGACACACAGAGCAGGTTAGGACGTCTTCACTGGCAAAAGCTGAAACAATCTGATGTTTGCTCGCTCGCTTGCATATTTGCAGCTTCTGTTGGTTTGAGATTGACTGTTCTTTATTCTGTCTCTCTCAAGTCACCCACCTTAATGAAGTGCAAATTATTTAAATACTAAATTACTGGACTTTGCCTTTAATGTGTATCAGCATCATTTATAGCAAAAATTACATCAGTAACCATAATAAGAGGTAAACAAGAAAAAATAACAAACTTGACTGTGCTAGTGTAAACTTACGTTCATATAGTATCCAAGGACAGAGTAGGAAAAAAACAATCCTACACGTAGCTTACAATTCTTTCGGAAATGTGTTGTAACTATTAAATAAGTGTCATCAGAAAGAGTTAACCTCAACCTTGTTTAGTTGGTCCTATAGTGCAGCTGAGGGAGGCTACGATACATTCAATTTCCATTAACCCTCAGGGTTCCTCAGCTTTTTCCTGCTCCACTTACAGCAGGGGGTCACACTGATCTCTGTGGCCATGTTTACTATGCTTCATGCCATAAAGAAGGGCATATGTTTTTACAATTTTTCTCTAGCTGTGAGTCAGTTTGATAAAGGGAGAGCATTATAAAACACAACAGGAACAGAGAGAACCAAGAGCTCTCTGAGTAATGCTATTGAGGAAGACGTTGGATGCAATGAAATGAGAAAGGGAGAGAATCTCATAAAAGGTTTTGTCTAAATTGTGCCTTAGATGCAGGCATCAGTGATTGTTATTCTTGCTCCATCCTCAGTAGCAAGATTAGGCTGCCCAAACTGTTCTTGTGGGGTGACATTTGGGAAGAACATCAAAATGTCTTTCCACTTTTTTTTTTGTATTCCACTTTCACATCTTTTTCCCTCTCTCCCTCTCTTTTCCCCTTTCTGTAGGTTTCTAAAAAGGTCGCCGATCTCATCCTGGAGAAACAGCCTTCCTATGTCAAGGTAAGCTTCTGAGTCAACTCACGACCACATTAAACAACAGTTTCTGTCTATTCTTGGCCCAGGCACTCATCTTAAAGAGGTATTTCACCTGCTGGCATTTGATTCCAAAATATATCAGTCATAAATGTTTTCATGTTTTTTTTAAGGGCATCTTTTCTCAACTTTTGACTTGTTATGATTGGACATCAGGTTGTTCTGATGCTGTTAGGTTTTCAGTGGATGTATTCCTGCACTGGCTGCTGACTGCCAGCAGGATAGAGTAGAATTTCCATAACCATGGAAACAGGAAATTTGACTACATCCGTGGATAAGGAAAATGGGGCAGTAAATCTAGTTTTCATTCAGGAGATAGGTTGTGAATTAAAACTAAGTCTATAAAATCCCTTCTTTGATCGCCAAGTGATGTTGCAATGAACTGAAATGAACCGGTGTCTGCAACGATGTCTTTATAGCAAGTTAGAAGATATTCCGTCTATTTTTGGTGATAGACTAGAGATTAAAGGAGATCACGTTTGTTATAGTGATGAGTCAGAATGGTTAATGTATTTTATTACTTCTGATTCATTTGATTTAAGTGAACCAAAGTGTGGTCATTCATCTTATTCTTTTCACAAATGCACTTTGCAGCAAAAGCAACATTCTATCTTCACCCTTCAAATTTTAAAATCATGAGCTGAGAGAAACATAGAAAGGAAGAGAAATGACTTAACCTTTTTTGGAGGTTTAAAAATCTTGGATATCAGTGCTTGTTAGTAAGTGAAACCCTATACAGACACTGGTGCAGCAGCTAAAGCCGGCATCAATATCTTTCCAAGTCAGATAACTAGGTAAACATTTCTGTGTGCATTTAATGTGATTTGTGGCTGCTTCAAGTGAGCTTCAAGATAAAAGCATTTGGCAGGACATCAAAGATGTGTGTGTGCCAAAATGTGTGTATTTGTGTGTGTGTGTGTGTTGGATTTGATTGTTGGTCTTTTGACTTACAACCCTGATTCCACAAAGGTTGGGTGTAAAGCGTAAATCAAAACAGAATGCACTGATCTGAAAAAACCTTTTACTGTACTCAGTTGAATGTAGGTTGAAAAGGATATGCAAATAATTGCATTCTGTTTTTATCTACGTTTTACACAGTGTTCTAACTTTTTTGGAATTGGGGTTGTTTTTGACTTCGCAACCAAACTTCAGTAGTCCCATCAGATATATCCTGTTTGAAGTTTGGTAGAGGATGTCAAATTTGTGTTTAGTCAGTGAAGCTTTAATCCCAGCAAGACATATCAGATGACTGACAGCTTTAACAAATTTGGCGTGTAGTGAAATTGGAGGAAAATTACCATCATTGTTAAAGCCATCTGAAGGTCAGTCTATGAATAGTAAATTGATCATTATTTCAGTGACCCTCCGAGTGACTGTGCAGAGTCAAAATGACAGCAGGGCTTATTAGTAGACGTTGCCAGGGATTTCAGGGGCACCTCCACTGACCCTTCTCAGCCCAGATTCATTTGGTCTACAAATGCCCTGTGGAGTTCAGAGGGCACTTCAGTTTCTACATCCACTGCATTAATGTCACAATGAGAAGGAAGGCAGAGTTTCACTACATCATTTCCTAGCATTCAGAAAGAAACCCAGCCCAATGACGTACTTGGTGTCTCTTGATTTAAAGATTTGTTTAGATATGTAGCCACGGCAAATATGATTTATCCTGCCCTTCAACCATTAAAATTGAAAAATGGGGACATCGTTGAGACCCCTCTCACTGTTCTCTGTTTGCTACAGTGTTTTCTTCTATAAGAAGAGTCTCATCAGTTATTTTTTCCTCCACCATTTGTCTTTACCAAGTCTTCTTATCTCCGCCGTGTGATATTTTATCAAACGTGTACACAGAAACACATACTGCTGCACAAACACAGCCACGGGGCAAAATGCCACTTCTCTCCAGCACTAACTTGCTGTGTATAACACATCGGTGGACACATAAATTGTGCAGACACGTACGCTCATGCCTCAGAGCTTGAAAGGATGGCCTGCTAAGCGTCTGATGTGATTCATAGCTATATAGTGGCTTACTTTTCTTCTGCCGGGAGCTCAGTCTGATCACTGCTGCTGCCCTCTAGTAACATGTGGCCTCCACTTGCATTCAGAAGGGGTCAAAAGTGTGATCAGGCTTCCTCATGTGGAAGGTTACATGGAGGCCAGAACCATTATCACTGATTGATTTATAACTGTTGATTGCTAATTAATGTGTATAGTTTTCAAATGCTCACATTTTGCTGCACATTCAGGGTTCAACGTTTATGCTTTTTTGCCACATGCTTGGTCAAGCAAGTCAGTCAGAGATCTGCTTGCCCGAGGCAGTCCTTTCTCTGAGGATGTGTGGGAGGCAATACTAAAACATGTGCACAAATCATCTCCATACTGCAGACATGGTCTTATTCAACTTAAAGTTGTCCATCGCACCCACCTGTCTAAAGTTAAATTGGTAAGAATATATTCTCATGTTGACCTGACTTGTAAAAGATGTAGGGTGGCTCATATATTTTGGGCCTGCTTTTTTTTTTTGGTGTTAGTTTGCTGCTTGAATAAGTTTGAATAAGATGTACTGTGTAATTTGTATTAGTGTCTTTAAAGTGTGACCATAAGAGGATGACTTGGAGGGCTGGCTGTGGGTCGGGTGGCGATTTCTTTAATATTTAATTTAATAAGAATAATATATATGAAAATTTTTCCCCCAAATTATTTTTTATATTTTCTCTTTACAAATTGTCTAATTTAGTAACTGTTATCAAATGGTAACTAGGGAAACTAGTAACTAGCATTTCTTGAACCATGATACTGATATTGATGTTTTGTGCAAGTACCGGCAAGGTCCCTGGAGGAGGAGTTGTCAGCAGCCCTCTTAGCTGCCAAGCAAGCGAGATATTTTCTGCTCTTGTTATGGCACTCCAGCGCTGTTTTTCAGAAACTTGGCCTGCCTAGCCTCTGAAAAAATTACCCCATTTTCTCTGCCCTGGTCCTAGACTTAGGGCAAACTCAGCAATACATTATAATTGTATGGGTTTTGCCCACATCCCCTAACGCCACCCAACTTTAACTCCTGTTTCCAGGATAATTGAAATGCTCACTTGTGCTTCAGCTCATAAACTTTGTCTTTACCCACCGCCATTTTGTTGCAAGTGATCTGTACTGTGCACGTGCAACACTTAACAGATATTGGAGGGAAGTAAGAGGGCTCACTCTTCAGCTACTTCCATCAGCTCTAGAAAAAACAATGTGTTTAACTCTTTTATTTTTTTTTACCATTTACCCAGTTGGGCAGGTAAGTATTTTACTGGCCTGACATGACATTTTACTTCCACAGGCAATCCTTATTATTGAGCCCTGACATTTTATACCTCTACATTTGAGTCTTTGTATTTAAAGGTATATAAGGTATAACATTATTTTCCATGAGTTCAAGGTGTTTTCCAGTTAAACTCCTGAATCAATAAAAGGTTAAGGTTGTGGGACGATTCAAAAGAACTGCCTGTAACTGCCAGTTTAGAATTAAATTGCCATACTGTATGACCCTTAGGCTTGTCAGTAAAGAAAGAGCACCTTGTGGGAGTCCAGGTTGTAATGAATTTGCACCAGGTAGCCCTGACCGGGTCACCCAGCTCCATTGGAAAGGAATGGTCTTGGACTGGTATTCAATTATTTCCCACTGGAAACACTTATTCATCACACTTACTGCAGCTGCCTTTGTTTGTGTTCCCCAGTTGCCTCCTTAGAAAGAGACTGCTGATTTGTCCAGCCCTTAGTGGTCATACCTGCAAATTACATGGTGGTCTCAAGGCTGTTTGCATTGGGGAGACTAGAGATTGACAGGAAACAGGGTTGTTAATATGGGTGAAGATGTGGCAGCAGCATGGTCGCACACACACACTGATAGGCAATTGTGTGGGACTGTGGAGGCAAAGAAAATGTCAGCTCCAGCTGTAAATAACTGCACTTGTGTGTCATTCAACTCTGTTTTCCATTCACCTTTATACTAAAAAGTCGACCCGGGCAGGGCCTAAACAGCAGCATCATTAGAATGTGTAGGCAGGATGGGTTACATGGAGCCAGTGCATAGTCAATGTGCTGGGGGGTCACAGGGAGGACCTTTTATGAATATATGAATAAAGAGGCCTGGGAAAAAAATCTCTCTTGTGACTAAACATCTCCTCCTGCTTGACCTTCACTTCCCACATCAGTGCATGTGTTTGTGGACATTGTAGGAGTTTGTTTGTATACTTTAATTGTACTTGAGTAGGCTCACCTTTCCTGTATGTGTACAGTACATACAGATCTACTATATACTGGTGTTTGCATGCTGTTATACATACAAATTTAGCCTCTCTTTACTCGAACTTATTTGATTTATCGTTTGCAGCCACATATGTTGCACTGGCAACATATGTGGCTGGGCGCATGATATTTTTATATTATATCTGTCTGTCCTGTCCGTTCATGTGTATGTTCAACGATGCCATCCCATTCTTGTGAATGCAATGCAATTTGTTTGAGTATGTCCCAAACAAACATGTTTACTTTCCTCTCTGGACAAGATTTTTGGCCAGGTCATCTATGCAGCACTACAGTACTTTGATAGAATGGTGTTGTCTCACACATTTTTTCTTTTTCAAAAATCGCGATTTGGTTCTAGTTCTGTGATTTGGGTATTGCACTTGGCCATATTGTGATTTCGATAATATTGTGATTAATTGTGCAGCCCTACTTGGTACGAACGTCCACTTGGACTCAAAGATGAACTGCCCTCGAGGATGAACTGATTAGATTTTGGAGGTCAAAGGTTACTGTGACCTCATGTCCGTCCCATTCTCGTGAACGTGAAATCTCTGGAATACCTTGACAGAATTTTTTTTCAAATTTGGTTCAAATGTCCACATGGACTCAAAGATGAACTTATTTGACTTTGGAGTTCAGTCACTGGAATCATACCTCAATCAATGGAGCGAGGATCTCTGTTTTGCCAAAAAATACACTTAATGCCTTTTATTAAATTCCTTCAAAGCCTTCACTTCATATGGTGTCTGAGTCTTGACAGAAATGAATGTAAACTGCAACTTGACTGGTTGGTGGAGGCATTAAAACCACATTAAAACCAATCTCTTAAAATCTGACTGACCAAATGTCAGTTACTATGTTGAGCCCTCTGTCAGTCAGGTTAACTGTGGCTTACAGACTGGATAGACCGCTCAGAGCAGTGGAATCATAACAAATTGGAGCCTCAGGCTACATACTGAGCTCTCAGCATGTTGCCTCTGTGTGCGTGATTCTGTTTGAAGCTGCTTGTGTGTATTCAAGCTGTTTTCCTGTTTCCTGTGTGGATTTGTGCACATAACTGAATGCATGAGTGTTACTACACTACATCATGGACTGAGTGTTTGCACAACTGCTGTGCACAGTGTACCTGTGTGCTGATAACAGGCATCATAACAGGGGGTAGAGGGTTCAAGTCAGATTGTGTGTTCGTCTGGTGAAGCGAAAGATTCGTTTTTGTTGGACACAGGAAAGAAAATAGTCTCCTTCATTGACTGGATTTGCCCTCTTTTGTAACTGTGCTGAATAATATTGATATTGCCTGATACACACGTCAGTCATTGATTCATTTTACAACTAAGCCTTTCCATCACTTTCATGATATTGGTGAAGTCAGGAGTTTGGGATTTGCCTGTACAGCCTGATCCCCTTCTCTATGAACTTTTTGATGAGTCCGACTTCAGTGAATCTCATTCTATCACTAAGTCGAGACACAGGAGAGGTTTATAGTTGTAGCTGCACTGATCCCAGTATCTGAATCAATCTGCTGGTTTCAGTTTCTAAATTATTTCTTGGCAGGAACTGGTGAGTCAGCCCAGTCACAGCCACTTCCCACTGCTGAGAGCACGAGGACATTTTATAAGAACACATTTAAGTAAAAGTTTCTGGTGTTCTAGATATGTGAAGGCTTGTTGTTCATGGATTTTTCAGTAGTATTTGATTTGCAAAAGCATCATTGTGAACGTGTGTAAATTATACCCTGCCCAAATTTCTAGACCATGTTAAAAAAAACATTTTGACAGTGATGTTAAAAGTGTTATAATAATATAATAATAATAACAGCATCAAATCACCGTCAACATTACTACTTAATTTGATTTTGGAAAATAATATTATTTCCTTTCCTGACAAGCATTAGACAAAAAGTTTGACACAGGTGGTTAGGATAGTTTAGCATAAAGACTGGAAAAAAGGGGAAAACACCTAACCTGGCTCTGTCTAAACATTACACTGTGAGAACTATGAAAGTGAAGTATAAAGATGACAAATTGTGCTTGAAGTCACTAAAGTGTTAGTTATTGGTCTGAACACCATTTTCAGGGCTTCAAAACTTCAGTGAGAATTATACTTTCCTCAAACTTATTTACTTTGATACTTTGTTGCTTAAAAGAAGAACCAAACAAAAGAAACTTTCAAATACTGATTTAAGCAGCAATTACCATGGAAACGATAGAAGCTCAGAAGCATTCGAGTTGGCCTTAAACTAAAGAGATGGTGGTAGGTGGCTTTTATTATCTTCGGACAGAACCAGGCTAGCCGTTTCCCCATTTTCAGTCTTTATGCCAAGCCAAACTAAGCTAAGAGGCTGCTGTTTTAGCTTCATATTAAACATAAAGTGATATTAATCTTCTCATCTAACTCATGGCAAGAAGGTGAATTTCCCATGATGTTAAAGTATTCCTTCAACAAATTTATAAGTTTAACGATAGAAACATTGTAATTTAAAGTAAATGAAGCTGAAAGTTGAAAGCAGTTTATTGATTTCTCCACCAGTAAAGTGTTAACTTCAACAAAAGCATTCCTAAAAATGATCATGTTATCAGTCTCGATTTCATAGGCCCTGAGCGAAAAAGCATAACAGTCGCATGGTGCATGTTGCCTCAGAGAAAACCCTGGCTATTGAATCAGCTCTTAAACTGTTTTGAGGAGTTGTCAAGGTCTTTGTCAACGCTCAAGATCATGAGGGCAGATTGGTTTGAATGGGATCATTGATCTCGTACACACAGCTGAAGTGCCACGTTGATGTTGTTGTTGTTTTTTTATCACCGTTGAAAATTAATTTCCCCGGACCATATTCTGTTGGTTATGCCTGACAGGATGCGGACATTTTCGTGAACACTGGACCTTTTTTTGCGGAGGGGTGATAGAACATTAAAAAATAAGATCAAAGAACAAGCATCTCTCACCTCAGGCATGACATCTGGCAGATCAATAAAAGTAAAACCAAAAAAAAGGAAGAGAAAATCCAAAATTTTACAGCGACACAAGACCAGGTCTCTCTGTCTTACTTTGGCTCAGGGAGTGTTTGTTCTCAACAGAGGTCACTGAAGTGGCCTAATAACTGAACTCTCAGAGCAGAGTGCTCATTGATCCTTTTCTAAATGTCAAAGCGCTGAAGGAGAGGAAGATTTTCTCTCATTTTCTGTGCGTTTTGAAAGTTGTCCTCTTAAACCACGTTACACATGGGCACTGATGATTCATGCCTTACCATTATAGCGTAATCTATAATATCTGTCTTCATAAAATGCTCACAGCAGGATGCATCTTAGTGAAGGGTGTTCTGATATACTGTGTGTGTGTGTGTGTGTGTGAGCGCGTTGCTCTTCAAGTCTGTGCAGTACTTAGTGGGGGGAAGTGATTTGCTTGGTAAATTGCATTATTACAGGCATATTTCACTGATAGCACAGTAAATGAACCAGTCTAACAATATCTTCCTGTTCTACAGTTTTAACACGCCCTCAGCATTATAGAATAAGATTCTGCAGCTGTTTCTAAGCACTAAATAGACTTTTCTGTTTTTGTGCCAAATAGCAAATAATTCTTCAGAATGTGGAAGATTAACTTTGACATGTTCCAGTGATTATAGATGCTGCTTTGTCTTATTCACCGTAATTTTTACTTCTTCACAGGAACTGGAGCGAGTGACAGCACTGCAGACTAACCTGCAGTTGGCAGCAGTCATTTGCACTAATGCAAGGAGGTAATAGTGTTTTATATAACATATCTGTTCACTAAATGAGATAGCTGCTGAAACAGCCTCATTCAAAGTGCGTCTGCGTACCACAGTAAGTGCTTTCTCATAACCCAACATTCCTTCCCTTCATAGATAGTATTCTCAGTCTTATCTATGGCTATTCTGTCTTCTTTGTCCTTGAAATAAAGTCAAAAACATGCAATTATACACAATTTAATTTATTTTTATTTATTTAAAATGTATTTAACCTGACCACGACAGGCAGTGACACATTACACAAAGTTTCAGACATATGACAACAGTGACAGATGATATTCTATATTCTATAATAAGTTATTTCTTTCTTTATTGGGCTTGTTATCATGTTGTTGTGGGTGATAAGACAAGAACTAAAAATCCTGGTACTAACAGTATACTGTATATTGTAGTGTAGTAATTCCCTCAGCCATATTAGATTTTGTAAATTTGAGGACAGGTTTCTTGATTTGTGTCTCAGGTAAACATTTTTGTGAACCTGAAATACCAAAAGCAAAAGTATTCATGATTTCTATCAATGATTTCTTCAAAAAGGTAAAGAAAAAAAAAGGCTCCAAAGGCCTTCATATTTGATCTCAGCTTAGGATGACATTCAGGATTTTTGACTTTACAGAAATGTTTCCCTACTGCATTCAGGAAAAAAGTTATCTTAGGATAGGATTTTAGCTATTATAGAACTGTCCTAACTGAAGAATTTAAGAAGTAGAAGATAAGAATCCTAAGTTAAGATGGTTAAGAAAGATCCTCTCCTGAATCCAAAATAACTGCCAAAAAAACAGCATCACTGTTAAGTGTGCATGGTAATATCTCTGGCTCTTCAAAGCTAAAACTGAATTCCTGTCTTTTCTTGTCCATTATATCAAGCTAGCTAGCCAGTGACAAGTAAAGTGAGCCACAGTGAATATATGCCTCGTATACATTCTAAATACAGATACAGGCATGACAAGACGAGTGCTGATTGTAAAACTGAGTTTACAGTTCTAGTTGGGATTTGTTAAGATAAGATATGAGACAGAGATATGATATGTAGGTCACAGCCATGAATTTAGGAACTGCTGCTGTAATAAGAAGACAGGATTTTTCCTGCCTTTAAAACAAGCAGCTTGGAAATGATTCTGTAATGAGGCCTCTGGTACCACCATCTGCATTAATTGCAATAATAAAGAGCACACGAACAGTTTAACACCAACACCATAATTCCTGTATAATTCATATGCAGTCCATCAGTTACAGACCATTCACTACTTAGTACTGAGTCCTACTGGTGTATTATTTTTTCTTGCTTACCACAATGTAGAATGAAGTGGTATGAATCTGTATTGATGGTATATTCTCTCTGTATTGTGACATCTTGTGTGAAGGCAACTGAGTGTGGCAAAGGAGGGATTCACAGAGGCCAGTCTGGGTCTATTGGCCAATCAGAGGAGACGACAGCTGCTGACAGGCCTGCTGAAGTCACTGAGGACCATCAAGACGCTGGTAAAGTTTACACACACATAGTTTACACCCAACATATTCTACTCTAAACTGCATCTAGCTGTTGTGTAAAGGAGGACCAGCATTTTGACGCATAGATCTGTGTAGGCTCCGGTAATTACGCTTGTGGCTTTACCACCCTGAGAACGAACAGTCTGATCCATAATTGAGCCGGACCTCTGACCTACTTTAAAAAAAAAATCTCCCTTAGTCCCAAGTAATTGCACGCTTTTATTTTTTTGATCCTCACTCTAGCACCCTGCATCGATTGTCATTCTGATTTGGTTCACTTTCAAAACCAAATTAGTACCTGCCAGCATGAGTGCCATGCCCTACACAGATTGTTCCAGCATCCGTTTAATTAATTGAAAGCTGGATAAAACTCAGAGAGTTGTCTACCAATTGTCCTTTGTATTAACTGTGTAAAACTGGGCTACTTATGCTTAAAAGGACAGTTCATCCCAAAACCAAAAATACGTTTTCTCTGGCCTGTCATGCTGTTTATTCATCTATACAGTTTTGGCGTGAGTTGTGTAGTTTTGGAGATGTTTTATGTAGAGATGTCTACCTTCTCTCCAATAACAAGATAGCACCAGTCCTGTGGTACTCCAAGTGCCAAAAAAATATATACAGTATACATATGTGATATAAAAACTCAACAGCAATGTCTTTTTCCAGAAATCATAACCCAGTTGCTCAAAGTAATCCACAGACCTTGTTGTGAGCAGTTTCATGAAAGAACTGCTTTTTTTCTGCAGTAGAATCTTCCAGAATCACTTCAGAATCTACCAGGACTACTTTCTTTCTATTAGAAAGAAATTGATTGTTACCATACTTTTGTCGATTAATTGATTTGTTGTTTTTTCTATTAGAAAGAAAGTAGTTCCTTCATGAAATTGCTCACAAGAAGGTCTGTGAATCACTTTGAGTACCTGGGTCTTGATTTTTGGAAAGAAACACTGGTTTTGAATTTTTTCAAATGTATTTTTTCACAAGCCAAGTGCCATGTAGTTCCATTATACTGGAGAAAAGACGGACATCTCTACATCTCCAAACCTCTGCAAGTCACACCAAAACAATCTATATGGGTAAATAGCACTATAGGCCAAGGGGGGAAAAAAAGTGTTTTGGGGTGAACTGTCCCTTTAATCAGCACATTGGTATGTATATGTAAATAAATATTTGTGATCTGCAACATAATTCATGTACACTGTAGTGTAGGGCTGCAGGATGTGGTAAAAAATCATATTGGGATTGGGATATTTTGATTGTTACTGTACTTCATAATAATGCTGTTTTGTCACCAGGCTGTAACCAATGATTATTTTCATGATCAATTGATCTGGCGATCATTTTACTGATTCATCAAATTGTTGTTCAGTACATAAAATGTCAAAAATGTTTATCTTTGTTTCCTTAAACCTAAGGTGACATCCTCAAATATTCTGTTTTGTTCAGGCCAAAGATATTCAGTTTACTGTCATAGAGGACAAAAGAGATATAAAAATTTGAGAATCCGTAATCATAAAATTTGTTTTTTTTTCTTAAAAAATGACTCAGAACTGTTGATTATCAAAATAGTTGACAACTAATTGATTAATCTAATCTAAGACTAATCGTGGCCAATCAATTTGTCACACATTTTTTCAGCTTCTGCAATTTTGATATTGCACTTGGCCATTTTGTGATTTTGATCATATTTTTGATCAACTGTGCAGGCCCAC